>QEPC01009412.1:809693-834782 GCA_003113815.1 Sphenodon punctatus | reverse complement strand
ACCATCCTGCCCCTGGAGAATCTCCTCCAGCCTCCTGAGGAGACTCTGGACCAGAGGGGTCACCTGGCTGATGCTGGCCATGGAGGAGCTGATGGTCTCCGTCATGGCCAGGAACGGTCTCAGAACAAAGACCATTTGGGAGAGGATGTCCCATTCTACCCCGTTGTACCCTGGAGGTGCCCTACTGTCTGTAACCAGTTGCACCTGATGCAAGGCAGCTTTCTGCTCCACAAGCTGCTCGAGCATCAGGAACGTGGAATTCTACCTGGTGGAAACATCCTACACCAGCTGGTGTACTGGGGAGCCTTGGTCTGCCTGCTTGGCCCAGAGGATCTCGCTGCCCTTCACGCTCCAGTAAAAAAACTGACCAGCTTCCTCCCCCACTCTATCAGGGAGCTAAGGGTGCCTGACCCAATCCCCTTCTCTACCAAGCCCAGAGTGTCCCTGACCACCAGGCGAAGGATATGCAGTTGGCACGGCGCAAGGGATGCTGGTGAATCCACCATCATGGACTGCCCTCAGTATGTTCACCCCATTGTCAATCACCACGCATCCCTTGGTGAAGGGTGCACTTGGCATGACCCACTCCCTCGACATGGCGGTCAGGGCTGCCTCAATGTTTACAGAGGTGTGGGGGACATCCATAACTTTGGCCTGAAGCAGGGCCCACCGATACCCTGCTTCAGGACCCCTCCTGCCATTCCTGAAAGCTGCCTCCGGGTCCTGCCACCAGTGCTCCATTACCGCCAGGAATGCATGCTGGGCATTCCTGGTGGACCACAGGTCCGTGGTGAAGTGGACTGTGGCCCCCCCATCCTCTGCCAGTTGCTCCCTCACCCGCTCCTTTAGAGCCCGGTACAGGACTGGTACCACCTGCCGACTCAGGGTGGTGCGGGACGGCAGCTGAAACTGGGGGGACAGGAACCCAATCAGGTGCTTAAACCCAACATCCCCCACCATGGAGAAGGGCTGCCCATCCATGGTGATCATTTTCCCCAATAGGCGTGAGGCTTTCTTCTGAAAGCCATGCCACCCTCCATGTCCTAAAGCTGCCAACTGATTTGGCAGCTGCCCCCACCCCAGCTCCTCCATGGTGCTCTGACACTTCTGGTGAGGCTGCTGATGCTGTTCTTCCTCCCTAGCAGGAATACTAGTGCTCCTGCTGCTAGAGGCAGCTTTTGGAGCAGGACACTTGCCCACTGATGGAGGCGTGCGACTGGCCTCTGGGGTCGGGAACCCGCTGGTGTCCACTGCCCCTGCCTGCCCTCTTAGCAGCACAGCACTTTGGCATGCCTTGAGGTGCCTCGCCATAGCAGTTGTGCCAGGGTTGGTGAGCACCTGCCCATGCTTCACCACCTTTTGGCACAAACTGCACTGCACCTCCCTGGGATCGTCTGACCGCACCAACTTAAAATGCTCCCAGACCAAAGCTTTTTTTGCCCCCTCCTTCCTTCTGGCCTGCACCAGGTGACGCACTTCTGGGAGCTGGGGCAGGACAAGGTGGTGACACAGCTCGCGGAGGGAAAGTCATTGCCTCTGCACCGGCAGATACCTCCTCCACAGAAGTGCTGTCTGCTTCGCTCTTCCCAATCTCAGGCATGTCCCCCCACGAAGGGGAGTACTCGGCCCCTGAGTCAGATGGACTACACACCATGCTGCTGCTGCCACTCTGAGCAGCACTCTCCCTCTGCCCCCTATAGCTGCTGCTGCTGCTGCTGCTGATCTGCTCCCTGCTGTCATTGCCCAGAGATCGGGCCCTGCCTCTAGTAGCCAGGGTGGGATCCACCAGCCCTGGACTGTTGGGGGGGGGNGCCCAGAGATCGGGCCCTGCCTCTAGTAGCCAGGGTGGGATCCACCAGCCCTGGACTGTTGGGGGGGGGAAATCACCTCTACAATGGGGGACAATGGTGGCCCCTGAGGAACTTTGGCCTTGAAGCACCTCTAGCCACAGATAAGACAGTCTCAGCCCCGCATGGCAGTGGAGGACACTGCCAGGAGGCGATGACTAACCATGCCCCTAGTGCCACTAGTGCTGGGAGCCTCAGAAGCCTGTGGCTGAAAATCAGGTCTGCAAAGCTTGGGGTGTGGTGATGGGCTCTGGCTGCTGCTGCTGCTGCATGCTGCCACTCCACTGGCATGGCCCCTTCTACCTCTGGCACATGCCCCATTGCCTCCCCTATGGGCAGCAGACCGGCCTCTCCTTCCCTTCTCTATTTGTCCCGCAAAAATAATGCAGCACACAAAGATTTAATATTTTATTTTTTAATTCAATATTTTATCTAATATTATATATATCTAAACTAAGTCTAACTGTTATTAACTATTCTAAATGCTATGGAACTAAATGTATTATCTATCTAATAACTACAAAGGCCTAGTCCTACAAACACACTGAATATTAAACTAAATCACTAAACCCTATCTCTATCTCTATCACTAAGCTAACTCCTACATCTATCTATGTATCTATCTATGTATCTATCTATCTATGGGATGGGGGGGGACATGAACAAGACAGGGAGGGGTACAAAACTGAAATGAAACCTAAATCAATGTAATCCTACTCTAAATAAATCCAAACAGAGGGGACAGGAATCAGGGATGGAATATATGGGAAAGGATTGTGGGGAGGGAGGAAGATTGAACACAGGGAACACAGGGAGGGGTAAAAACTAAAAATAACTCCTAAATCTATCTAATCCAAGGTAAATAAATTAAGCTAGGTAGGTAAATATGTGGGAATGGGTGAATAGAAGGAGGATGGCAATGGATTGTGACTTTGGGAGGAACTGGGAGAGAGGGAGACATCTGGCAATGCTGCTGAAAGGATCAATGACTAGCTCAGAAGGATTTGGAAGAGGGGAGGGCAATGACTTTTGTTTCTTTGCTGCACCCGCCTTTCCACAAGCCCCATTGGCCCCGTGCAGGCTAGCCTGTGGCCAATTGCAGCCTGCCAAGCCAGTGATGTGAGGGCTTGGGATTGGTCAGGCAGGCTGCTATTCCAAGCATCTCCACCCCTGGTGCCAGGAAGTCTGCTCCTGAGCTGTCCCCCCTCCTCCCTGGGCTTGTTTACCACATTTTTCCCGCCCAAACTCAACTGAAATTTACCAAACTTTTCCGAACTGTTCAGAAGTTCAAATGTTCAGTTCGGATGTTCGGTTTGGTCCACCGAACATGCTGAGTTCAGTCTGAACACCGAACATCTGAACCGCATTCGCACATCCCTAGTACCTGGTTCCACCCTGGTTCTCCAGCCTTCAGCACCCTGGAGAGCATAGAGTGTAAGAAGGAAATGTTGTCAGGAGATGTTGTTCCTTCAGCTCCCAGGCAGACTGCTCTCCTCTCTGCCTTGCCTCCTCTTATATCCAGCAGAGTGGGCGTGGCCAGGCTTCTTCTTCTTCAGCCTTAAAGGACCAGTGTAGATATCAGGGGTAGTGGGCCCTCCAGGAAGGCAGGGGAAATTTCCCTCCTGCCCCCCCCCCCAGGGTTTCCCCCTGGCAGCAGGCTCCCCGGAAGCTTTTTTTTTAAAAAAAAACCGGCCGAGGTCGGCATTGTGCTGAATGTGCGGAGCCACCTCAAAGACTCGGTGGCTTTGCACATTCTCACCGGCTGTGTGCGCGCGTGCACAAAGCCGGTGACTTGAGTCACCCCATCCCTCCTGAAGGCTTCCTAAGGAAGCTTTCAGGGTCAAAAGGGAGCCATTCTCCCTTTATGTGGAGTGGGTGGCTAGAAGAGCTGTCCATTCTGCATAAAGAGTCCCTGCAATGCAAGAGTGCCACAGGGGGCACTCTTCCATTGCAGGGGCCAGCAGAGGGAAAGTTCATATGGGATGCCGAATAGAGGCACCCCCTCTATGAACTAAGAGCTGTGCATGCATCAGCAGCTCGCATCCCCCTGCACAGGCTGGGTCCCAGTCTGTGCAGGGGGCTGGGAGCTGCTGATGCACGTGCAACTCTTAGCCTCCCTTCCTCCCTCCCTCCCCGGCAGGGAGTCCCTTCCTCCCTCCCTCCCTTCCTCCCTCCCCTCTTGGGTTCCCTGGGAGGCGAGTGGGGGGCTAGTGGGTTACAGCTGGTGGGGCTGGGAGCCAGGGCTCATGGGACACCACCCCCCGCTCTAACCCACTAGCCCCCCACTTCCATTACTTCCACTTCCATTATGCGCATGTGCAGTCCCTGGTGGGCATTTTGCTCATGCACAGAGCATTTTTAAGGTTTCAAGAATCTTGCAAAATTCTTGAGGACTCTCAAAAAATGCTCTGCACATGCACAAAATGGCCACCAATGCGCCGTGCAACAGCCATTTTGTGCATATGGAGAGCACATTTGAAATTTTCAAGAATCTCATGAGATTTTCAAAAATCTTGGAGAGATCTTGCTGAGGATTGTAAGAATCTCACATGTTATTGTGAGAACATGCAGAATTCTCCTTTCAGCCCCACTGAGCAGTAACCATTTATTAACCAATGTTTAACCAAGTTACTGTATTACCACTTTACACCATTTACCATGTTGCCACATTCATTTTCTCCATCCATTCTGCATTTATAGGCTAGTTCCTTTTGCCCATAAATCTTTTTCTGCTTATCCCCTGGGCCCTGGTTTCAAGTTTAACTCAATTTCCCATTGGATACCTTATTCAAATCTGCTGAATGCAGCTTATCTATTGGTCTGGAAGGAAACAAAAAATGATGAAACACAGGAAAATGGTAAATCGGTTATCTAGTACTAAGTGGTACGTTGGTTAATTAGTTAATCATTAAAGTAAGCGGTCACCGATCAGTTAAGTGATTAGGTGTCTGGAATTTCAGTTATTAACTACAGTTATGGAATTAACTATTTTAGCCCTATGGACAGGGTTCATTTTATTAAGTCTTTGCAGAATCAGTACCCTTTCCCCACATACAGTAGTTCCCCTTTAACAGATTGAGAACGTTTCCACCAACGCAGCTTTTATTTATAGTGTCCTCAGGAAGAGAAAACCTTATTCAAAACCAGAGTTTGGGGCCCCAGTTCCAGTCCCAACTTAGCCTTGGTCTCAGACAAAGCTCTCTTTGTCTCTGGAACTCTTTTGTCTGTTTGTCCTGTAGCTGTCTCTTCAGTCAGCTGCAAATGACCTCCTGACATTGCCCTCCATGCATTAAGTACAGATGTGAAGGTGGAGGCAGAGGCATTCTCAGTGACTGTGTCCTGCTGCCTTTGGAACTCCCTTCCCCTTGAGGTCCACCAGATTTTGAACCTCTGCACCTTTAGGAAGCAATATAAATCATTCTTGTTTAGATAGCTTGTTGGTGGCTGATGATGGGTTAGAGATCATGGAGGTAGATTTATTGATTTCTTGCCGATGCACCCCTCCCCGAGACATGAGACATGGAGACTTAACATGGATTTTAACTGGCTGCACTCTTTATTAAACAAATCAGATGAGTTGGTGGGATTGCTGCTAAGCAATGCAGGGTCCAGTATTTTCCCTAAGTTTCAACATTATTAAACACAGGTGTCTGGCCAGGATATGCCTTCTGATACCAGCACCAAAATAAACCTCTAACAACATCCCCTTCGAACAGTTCCATGGCCAAGGCCGAAGGGGAAAAAAATTGCCCATTTGGGCATGAGTAAGGAGGGTGGTGTCGTCAAGATTGAGGGCCATGCTTGCCCTTACCCCTTTCTGACAGTCCTCCCAGGGGAATGATCATGCTGTAGCCATGCCCTGCTTCTCAGCAAGTCTCACTCCCCCATCTCTTATAGAGATGACTCTTTCATCTATTCTACCTCTACCTAACCACGAAATCCTATTAACCATACTGGACCCCCGCCACCACTACGGCACCAGTCAGTTTCTGGCCACCAGCCATCGCCCCACCAACTCCCTTCTACACCACAGTTTCCAGTGTCCTTACTATATTATCTAAGTATAAACTAGTGTCCTCCGGTGATAAATGAATCCCATCATTCAAAAACAACTCTGGACTCGCATAGGTAATTTGCAAGTGCCGCACACATGTTCCCCCTAGCCCTAACCACCATTTATTGACTTCCCTGTTCACCCCTCTTCTCACCCTATCTATCTTTCTGGGGTGAACGTCACCACCCCATGTAAGTTGTGGAACCAGGTGGGTCCATAAAATTGTGGTCCCTTGAAACATACTCTTGATTAGTGGTAACTGTGACTTAATTTGTATTATTAAACTGACACTAGTTCCTGCCCTCAGGTCATTCTCCCCCAAATGAATTATGAGGCTACTCGGGTGCTCCTGAGTTCTTATATTGGCCAACGTTGGTATCAATTGGTTCCACCTCATACCCCCTTTTCCTATCCATCTTATCCTTGCCCTGTGTGCCAAACCAAGTTGTGTCCCCTTTTGAGAGCGTTTTGTCCCGTCTTCTGCAAGGCGAACGAAACTGTGGCCGACTATCCATACCACCGGCTTCTCCCCCAGATGGTGTCTATGTCCTGCATAAATAAAATAAGTTATTGGTTTTTTTTCCTGGGCGAATATATCCTCTGTAGGCCCTGGACCGCCACCTTCCTATGGCCCTAATATCAGCGCCCGAGAAACCTGCAACAGCAGCTGCGGTCGCTGCGCCCATCCTAAACAAATGTGTTCCATATCTCTGTGGCGGCATTCCCGCCACCTTTAAGGCTTTCTTAAGAACACTTGTAAATTGGTACCATGTGATTGGGGCGCCGTTCAGATGTATAAATAAATTTCCTTGATGGGGGGGCGGGCTTGGAGGTAATTATGCACTGCTCGCACAGGGCATATGTCCAATGTGCCTGTCGGATGTAGTGTAACGGTCTGTCCCCTCCTCTTTTGGTTAGTCTTTGACCGGTATAAAAGGAAGGATAGTACTCCTGGTGTTATTCCTACGTCATGCGGCATTAGGGCCCTTCCTGTTCTATCGTGTCCCCCCTCGGCTACCACTTCGCTTATTCTGAATGCGCCAAAAAACATTACTTTAAAAATGGTGCCGAAAATCATTGCCTCATAATGATCAAAACAAAACCCTGGCAATACCTGGCATAATGTCCTCAAATTTGTAAGAGAAATGGGGACCCGTGTATCCATCTGGTGTTCTTGTTCCCATGTCCAGTTTTCTATCATGCGCTTTGCAAAGAATCCCTTATCTGGTGGGGGGTACCCATACAAACGGTTTATAAATGCCAGGGCAGCAATGTTTACCGCTAATGTCTTGCCTGCCAAACCTTTTTTCCTTAAATTTAACATGAATTGTAACAATTCATCCTCCTGTATAGGACAGTCCAATCTCCACCCTTTTCTTAACCTAAATTCCTGAAATTCTCTAAAAGTCCAATTATAAGATGTCTGAGTGCGGGTGGCCAGGGATCCCCATATGATATTCCTCATCTCTGTTCGCCAAGGCTCCAAAGCCCCTTGGGGAACATCTCCAGGTCGGGGGCTTCCTCTAGTGCTAACTCCCAGAATCGAGCCATCTGTAACCGAGAGAGGGCATTGGCAATGGTGTTATTTACCCCGGAAACGTAGTGGGCTGTGCAGAAGACATTGTGTTTAAGGCAAGTTAAGACCAAAAATCATACCAGGCACATCACCCTCGGTGATTTTGATGACATGGAATTGACCACATGGACCAGGGCCATGTTGTCACACCAAAATACTACTGTTTTGTTGCTAAAGTCCTTCCCCCACAGTTGAACCACCAGGATGATGGGAAAAAGCTCTAAAAAGGTCAAATCCCTAGTAACCCCAGTTTCCGTCCATGATGGGGGCCATGGGGCCGTGCACCAGTGCCCGTTGAAGTATACCCCGAAACCTACTCCACCCGCCGAATCAGAATGAACCTGGAGGTGCCCACCTTCCTTAAGTTTGTCTAACCAAAAACTCACTCCGTTAAAAGTTTCCAAAAATGACGCCCAGGTCCTCATATCGTCTTTCATTTCCCTTGTCACCCTGACATGGTGGTGTTGCGGGGGGGTTACCAGCCAGTGGAGCATACAATCGGGACAGGAATGCCCTGCCTGGTGTAATCACACGGCAGGCAAAGTTTACCTACCAATGATTGTATTGCCCGGACCGTAACCTTTTTTGCCATTCTACATGCCTGCAGTTTGTCCTTAAGCTGTTCCAGTTTATCATCTGGAAGGCGTGACAATCCCTGCTCTGTGTCAATCTCAATACCTAAATACGTAAGCTTTGTAGACGGCCCCTCCGTTTTTTCAGGGGCTAGCGGGAGACCCAATTGGGAGGCCAAACTTTGGAAATCTTCAAGGAGACGTTCACACACCCCCACAGTTGGACGGGCAATTAACAGGAAATCGTCAAGATATTTTGCCACCTCCCCTTGCACTATGTGCCGTCAAAAGATCCTTTCTACCATCGAGCTGAAGCGCTCAAAAGCAGAGCAGGAAATCGAGCAACCCATAGGCATAGCCCTGTTGTAATAATATGCACCTTCAAATTTCATTCCCAGCAGGTGAAAGCTGGTTGGATGAACTGGTAGCAGCGGAATGCGGATTTGACATCGCATTTCGCTAAACGTGCCCCTTTTTTAAAGGCCCTAACTCGCTCGATGGCTTGGTCAAATGACGTATATCTAACTGTGGCGAGCTCTTTTGGGATGGCGTCATTTACTGACTTCCCCCTCGGTGATGTATAAGCTTAAATTCCCCAGGTGCCTTTTTTGACACAATTCCCAATGGGGATATTATTAATTCCTCCAAGGGGGGTTCGTCAAACAGTCCAGCTATCCTTCCCTCTTCCCCTTCCCAATTTTATTCCTAACTACCTCTTCCATCCCCCGTACCGATTTCAGGTTAGGTGGTTCACGACCTTTGTGGACATACCCTACCGGAATAACAAAACCGTGTTGGAAACCCTGAATGACATACTGCACCTCATCCTTATGTGGCATGTCAAGGCCCTTTCCAGTCTCCTCACTTTAATTGGGGTTGGGTCCCTTTCCCTTTCCACCCCCTTGCTGGCTGCCTTGGCTGCTTGAAAACGATCCCGCTCTGGGCTGGGTTCTTCTATTGCCCCCTGCCTTTCCCCTGTAACATGTGGAAACTGAATGGGAACCTCCACACACTGAGCAGGCATACCTGAACTTGCAGCTACTCCTAGTGCATCTGCCATTCCTGTTGTATTCCCAACAGGTAGAATTACCTGACCGTCTTCCATCTCCCCTGTTAGGATTGTTCACTGGACCTACCCCACTTTTTATCAAAACGTGGCCACTATCTGTCTTAGGTGCATTGGTTGTACCAACCATGCAGTCAAGCCACAGATCCCATCGCAATCCCGGGGTGAAACATGCCCTGTGGCAAAAGGCCTCACCATAGCGTAACCATGCACCCGGAGGGCCCACTCCGTATGCTCTTTTGACGATGTCAGCATATTTCAATAGCTTGACCGCCCGTTCGGGAAAAACCTCTAACACCACACCCAGGTAAACTGAGAAAGCAGAAGACCAGTTCCCCCAATTTCTGTCTGATTTGGGCCTTCTGAACCTCTCCTTCTCTTTGTCATCCACCTTTTCTGAGGTGTCAATAATAGGGTCACTATAAAGAAGGGCAAAAATATCTATGTACTCACCCTTCCATATCTTCTCTCTGGTGGCATATGTGAGGTGTTCGCCAATGGGTGAAGATAATTCAGAGTAACCCCCACCCATGGGAGGCAACAGGCGGGTGGGAGGCTGATGGGTTGGTTGCAAATTAACGGCGGTGAAAGCCGCCGGGTCGAGGGCTGGCTGGTTGGGGATGCACATTGCACCCGGAATCCTGCCCCAATGGGGTAATACCCTGCCGGCGGGGGAACCGGGGCCACTTTCACCCACATCCCATTCCATCATAGCATCTGCGGTGACGACCACTGGCCTGAGAGCTGCGGATGTTGCCCCCTTTGCTGGTACCCTTGCTGATCCCCCACCGGCTCTACTGGTCACCCACTCAGCCCCCCACCTGCCTGAGACTCCACCCATTCTATCCTCTGTAGTAGTCTAGGGTCCAATTGAATCAACCAGTGGGGGTCACCTCCCTGTTCCATCCCTTCACTGGAAGCACCCTCCTGCCCTCGGCTCTCCTCATCTTGCTGCATCCTGGCAGCCTCACCCCTCATCTGTTGTGGTGGAGGCCTCCTGGTTTCTGCTATCTGCTGCAGTTCCTTCTCTAGGGCCTGGATCCTCTCCCACATTGCCCAGTCACTGGCATCCGCATGCTCAGAGTTGTCTTCCCCACTGGTTCCGTTGTTCACTCCTCCTGGACCACCTGCTGGACTGTACAAACTGCCCATGGGCTCACCTGGGCCTGCCTCTTGTGGAGGGGCCCCAAGGGTCGCCGAAGGCAGAGCCCTTGGCCCCCTCCGAGGTCTGTGTCTCCTCCGGGTCTCGGAGGTGAGAGTGGGCCCAGGTGTTGGGCACAGGCTGTTGCCCCTGGGTATTGGCTGTGACCCCCGGGCTTCTCGTGCCCACCCCCCCGTTGTTGCATTGGGCCCGAGCCACTGCTGAATATCCTCCTTCCCAGCCTACCTCCCTGTATTGGGCTGGGGGGACAATAGGTCTACGGCCCTGCCGTCCTCCCCCCGTCACCCTTCCTTCTGGGGCCTACACCTCTCTGAGAGGGTCAGGCGAGGCCTCCTCTGGACCGCACCCCCATGTGGAGACAACATCATTCCCTTGCCCCAGACCCTGCAGTGATGCGACAAGGGCCTCACAGACCTGCAAACGGGTCTGCATCTCCCCCCTGGAGGGCGGGGTGTGTGCCTCGCTCACCTCCCCCCTGTCATGCTGCTCGTTCAATAGATCAAGGCCGAATGGCTGTACAAAAGCACGGGTGGCAGTTGCTCCTCCCCCTTCTAGCAAGGAGGAGGGGCTGCCCCCGTACCGACCAATCAGGTGGCCCCTCCACGGCCACCTGATACCTGGGCCACCAATCCAGGGTGCACAGGCGCTCACACGGGGTCTCCTCACCCCCGAATCCACTCTGCGCTCATCCCCTGATCGGGGAAGAACAGGAGTGCGGCAACCTCCCTTCACCCCCGATCGGGGGGGGGGGGGCGAGGGGCCCTTTTTATGTATCTGGTTTTATTTCAAATCTACCCTGAGTCCATGATTTGGGGATAAGGTAAGATAAAAATCTAAATAATAAACCTTTTCCTTCCTCCTTCTGAATCTGTTTTCAACCACTGGTTCAGGCAATTAACATTAGGGCCAATTCCTCCAACCCTTACTGCTCCTGATCCTGGAAAATACTTACATGAGGCAGCCCCCTGCACCAACAGAAAAGGATAAACTAGGAATCTCTTCCTATCAGAATGTCAAGTTCCACTAAAGATGTATGCAATTTCCAGGATGGCTGCTTCTTATCTCTTCTGTGCAACATGAATGGTAAGGTATTATGATTGTCTTTCTTTTGGAATTACATTTGACAGAAAAATGCAACAAAATTATAGATGATACAGAAGATAAAGAGTCTGAAATTCACAATGACTGTACATGGCCCCATTCGATTCTCCAGGGCTTCTGCTCTGCTCTTGATCTCGCAGCTGTCAGGTTGATGGCTTGCCTTTCTCGGTGAATCTCTGCAATGATGCTTGCTTCCACTGGCTCTGGCTGCTTCCCAGCTCTTTCTCAGAGTTGCTTGCCTGTCAGAGCTGCTTGCTCTCCCCACTCTATATCTGCAACTGCCACAGCTCCCTCCCAATTGTCCATTGGAAACAAAATTCAATTGTTCAAACCATCCAATCAGAGCCAAATTAACAGTACTAGAGCAGGAAGCTTCTTCTTCTCTGCTACAACCTGCTCCAAAACAACCAGTTTAAAACTATCAAAACTATGTGAATTTTTAAATGTAGTTGTTGGGAAATGTAGCTACGGAAAGATATAGAGAAGTTTGTTCAAAGGCTTAGGGTATAACAGGGAACGTCTAGGGAAAAACTTTCCAGCCAAAGTGGAAACTGGGACTCAGTCCTAAATAATGGACTAAGTCCTGCCCTAAATCATGGTCAAACCAGAATTGTTGGCAGCCTATAGTTGGCGTGAAAAATGGGAAAGTGAGACAAAATTTTGATTTTAGCAAATGTTTTGGAACTTCAGGACAGAGGGACAGGATTTCTTAAACCAGGACAAACTGGAACAATTTATAGCTTAGTTCTTTCCACCAAAGATGAGTGGCAAGTAGCATTATCTCCATGGGGATACTGAGGCACACAGCAGGGGTATGACTCACTTAAGACCACATTGCCTAGCTTAAGACAGAGGTTGCTCGTCTTTCTCCCTGGATGACCCCATTTTGAGATTTAAGATCCTACAAACCCAGACAGCAGCAAAGACATGTAAACTATATCACATAACAGTGTGACCCCATCCAGAGATGACAAGATAACACTTGAGGTCTTGACCCGTAATTTTGAGAACCTATATTGACAGGTTGCATTTAGATAGATAGATTTTTATTGTTATGCGTAGCCATTGGCCATAGCATATAAACATGCAAGTTCCAAAACAATTACTATAACAATACACCTAATACAAATTTAATAACTCTCTTAATAAGAATCAATACAACCAAGTTATAACAAGTATAGCAGCCCACCCAATATACCAACAAAGTTAGAACCAGAATGGCATAGCAGATTATTAGCATAGGTATCATACAGGCACTAGCTTAACTTAAATTAGTTTTAAATGCCAGGAAATTTTCCCTAGCATGAATCATATGGATCAAGAAAGTGGCCGTGTTGCATTTTGAAACAGGGTTGGTCTTAGAATTTGTCAGACCCAGGGTCAAAATAAAATGCAGGGGCCCCATGGCCCTGCCCTCCATAGCCCCACCCCTTAAACTCTTTCCTGAAGGGCCCTTCTCCCCCTTCCAAGTAAGTAAGGTGAGGCATGGGGGGGGGGCAGCAGGGGGGGTCAAGGGCTGAGAGTCAGGTGAGGAGAAGGCCCCACAGAAATAGCTTATACTGGGGCATTAGCAGCTTAGGACTGGCCTCCTTGTGCCCCCCCCCCCCCCAATCCAACTGCAGGGCCCAGGCCTGTACTGGCTCTGCTTACTGTCAGCTCTGTTTTGAAACCCATGTTTTTTGTCAGTTAGTGTTTCTCTCCTTGGACTCAGAAGCTCTCCGATCTGGATGGAGCAGGAATAACGTCCTTGCCCTTATTGGTTTCCCCTTCCTGTCTTTTTTTCCCCACTGAGTGCTTCAGGCTGTGGTGTGGAAGGTAGTGTGTGAAATTTAAGATGCACAAAGAGGATCAATATCCGCACAGAACTCACTCGACCGCTGCCTTTGGTTTGCAATTTAGATGCACAAACTGCTGATGTATCAACAACAGTGGAGAAGAATGGAAAGGAAGTAAATACAAGCAGAACACTGTTCCATCTTAGTGTGTGTTGTCGGGAGCTCCCAAGGTACGGCACTTGTCTGCCAGGAAGCAGAGGGGAGGAAGAGGGACTTGCAGTGATGGGGCCTCATCCCAGACGGTGGTGAGGAGGAAGAGAAGAGAATTCAGAGCCAATGGGGTACTGAGTTAAAATTCAAACCAATGCCTGAGGGAGAAACAGGGAATGAATTATGGGCAAATGGAACTGGATGGTATTTGCAGAATGCACAAGAAAACAGAATGTGGCAACATAGTAAACAGTGCAAAACAATAATATGACACTGTGGTAATTTGGTTAAACCATCAGTTAATGAACTGGTTATTGCTTGGTAACCGATCATTATCAGTTTAGTTACTGCAAATCTCGTTTGGGGAGAGGCTATGTCCTTGTGTAGCTGCTGAAATTGAAACTTTAGAGCACGTATTATTTTCTTGTCTATATTACCAAGGTTTAAGAGAATGTTGCCTGACTCCACTTTATGTAGATAAAGTTTTTTCTCACATGAACATCAAATTTCATTTTTGCTTGCATCTAGAAATCCTGAGACTGCTAAAGCCGTAGCTCTGTACCTTTTATTAGCATTTCATTTCAGGAAGATTATATGAATTGGCATGATTACTTTTATCTGCTAAATCTGCTCTCCTATACTTGAGACTGATTTGCGCTAAAATGGATTATCTGGTTTGTTGTTTACAATCATTGGAACTTTACCTTTGTATCATTTATGTTTAGTGTTGAAAAGGTTCTTTGAACTGCTGTGGTGTTTTATTTTTGCCATTTTATGATTGAGATTGGTGTACTTTGGGGTATTTGCCTGTTACTATTGTTAGTTATATCTTGCTAAATATGGTGGATAGCCTTAATAAAGTGAACATATTGCAAAACTGATTGATACCGAGATGCAAGGGGGTAACTATTTCAGTTCTATGTATCAGTAGAGTGTAACAGGGCAGAGTCCCTGTAGGCTGTGGGCCCTTTAAGAGCTCGGGAGTGGAGAGTTAACCACGCCCACTGCTCACTAAAAGAAGTGGAGACTCAGAGGAAAAGAGTCAGTCTGTGCCTGGACTCAGAGGACTAAGGAACGCCTGAAGGCAGCTGACTAGGGTACTGAAACCCTGGAAGAAGGCTAAGCTAAGAACCTATACGTGGAAGGCTGACCTAACATAGCAGCAGCTTCAAGCTGTAAGTGTTGAGGCTAAAGTGTTTGGGGACCTTGGGACTGAGTATGCTACACAGATACTATATGAACATGACTTTGTGAGTAAGTTGTGTTAGAGATCTGAGATCTGTAGAAAAGCCAGCCAGATGACTGCTACTGAGCTGAGTTGTGGTTACTTATAGGACACTAAAGAGACTTTGTATATTTGGACATTGATGTACTGAGAGAGCCAATATTGTTGGGACTGTGAAGAAAACTGTGAAAAAACTAATTCCCTGTAAAAGTTGTTACTTCTATTCCCTGAGCGTACCCTGCTACCCAGCTACCCAGAAAATACCCTGCTACCCAGAGTGTGTGTGAAAATGGCCATTCCCAAATGATCATGGATTTTCATCCTTTTCGGAACCTTGCTGAATCCTCACACTATTTTTCATGTTTGGGATTCTTTTTTCCCATTTGCCCTTTTGTTATTTCCACTGGTGAATTTCCAACACTTTTGGCACTTTCCCGACACTTTTATTACTCTTTTTCAGTTTCACCATCACTTTTATCAGTTTTATCACCACTTTTATTAGTTTTGTCATCCCTTTCTGTGCTTCTGAAAATGTCAGATGGAAACCTGTGCAAATGGCTAAGTATTCCGAATCACCAGAAAAGCAGCAAATGAGCCATTTTCAATTAATATGGCATGTGCCACAAATCGCCATTTCAGTTCTAGGCATAATTTGACTTTTACATTTAGGGAGGAAGAGGTGGTCACATTTCTGGCCACCTAGGTTTGACCCAGTGTCTCTAGGTTTTGACCCATTTCTGGGCTCCAGGTGACGCTCCTATTTCCCTGGATTAGTCTAGGATGACTGGATAACCCAGGACATTTTTTTCTGGGAAGGAAAGTGGGCAGGGCCACATTGAAATGGCCTTTCTAATGTAGCCCTACTCACTTCAAAGTATCTTGACTAGGGTTGAAACGAGAAGCTAAATTGCTGCTCATGAGAAATATTGCTATACTGGGAACTGAGATCAGTTTCCTGACCATTTCCCAATACTGATGCAATTTCTTGATTCTGGCAATACCACGAGATACTGTCCCAATTTACCATCTTTCTGCTTACTATTACTGTGTAGTGTGTATCGTTCATTTATTGCTTACCACATTGCTGAGGATACTGTACTGTACTGGGTTTGTTGTTTCTGCATTTCTGAGCCAATCACTGTGCAAATATCCCGCCCCTTAACGCCAACGCCCCCCCAGTGCCCCTTAACCTCCACTCAAGTGCCTCCAATCAGAATTGTTGTTTTATGTCAGGGGTGCCCACACTTACCCAGCCGGAGATATAATGAAATGAGGTGTCAGCCTTCAGAGATCTACCCTTGACATTGGGGTGTGGCCCAACCTTATTTTGCATATTCCTTCCCTCATTTGCATAACCACACACCCCAGCCAGAAGTGAAGCAACAGACAGTCAATGAATGAAGGACATCAATGAACCTCACATCAATGAACCACAACAAACCAATTGAAGGGGTCTGGGGGCAAGTGGTGATTGAGGGGCAGCAGCAGGGTAATGTGCAGGGCTGGAAAGGCAGCAGGTGGAGACAGCGGGGCAGCATCAGAGTTGGGGGGACAGGCTGGAAAAGGGGTACTATGGGTGGGATGGGGTGATGGGCTGGGGGTCTGCAGGTGGGAATTGAGGGGCAGTAGCAGGACAGAGGCAGAGCTGGGAATCCAGCAGAGCTGAGGGGCAGGTTGGGAATGGGAGTACTGATGGGGGTAGGACTGGGGTCTGCCGGTGGTAATTGAGGCAGCTGTATTGCTCTCACCATGATGGATACTCTCCCATGCTGTGCTGCTGTCCCTCCTCGCATTGCTGCTCTCACTGCCACATGTAACTCCTCAGTATCACAGAGTCAGAGTACAGGAGGCTGAACAGTAACTCACCTGCCCCGCATCTCCTTCACTGCCACTGCTGTGCTCCTCAGCCTTCCTCCTCCTGGTAATTGATCCCATGCTGTACTCACCTGCCCCACATGTCCCTCACTCCTGCTGCTGCACTCCTCAGACTCCCTCACTTCTCAGCGTGTCACTCCAGGTGATGATGTCATCACCAGGCTCTGCGTGCACACGAAGCCTGCTGCCCAGAATCGAACCTGGGATCCACTCAAAAATGTTGCATGATCGATCGACATTCTGAGCACCTCTGTTCAATGTTGTTCTCTTTGCTTTGACCAATCTGCAACTGGACTGCAGATTAGTAAAAAAAATAATATGCTTACCAGCCAATGAGTAACAGGGAAGTAGAAGGGAAAATGGCTTGCAAGAAATACAGTATTGCATTGGTATTACCTGTCGCGATTTGAAATGGATGGCAAAGTGATAAATGGCAAACTCATAAACAGGATCCCGGTAATCAGAATGTTGGTAAATTGAGAAATAAAATGTCGGTTGAGATATTACCAAGTACTGAGAGGTTCTTGAGTCAACTGAGACGGTGTCTGGAACCGTGATTTTGATAAGATTTCCTGTTTTGGCAAAATCTCGTTTGAGCCCTGATCTTGACATCTCACTGCTCCTAATGGGGCATGGCCATGTCAGAAATGGGTAGGAGAGTCCCTTTGCCCAGCCCCATTCAAAGTATCATGACATCATGATGCTCCATTGGGGAGGCCAAATAGGGCAAGTTGTGGGGAGGGGGGCTTAACGCCTTCAAACCCTAGTTGTCCTCCACTCATGCAAGCAGGTCAGAATGAGAATACACAAGCTAATCAGGGACAGGCAAGAAGACTAAGAGTTGGATGATCTGAGATGGAATTAAGGTACCCTTAGAAGCTCCACCCACTCCTAAAGGACTGAATAGCTGCCATCCTCTGAAGGTGCAAACAAGCTCCACAAGGAGCCCTTCTTGGGCCTGAAATTAGAGCTGGAGCCTGACTGCATTGAGCCCAACTGGACCCCTGGCCTGACTGAGACAGGCTCATCTGGGACTGGGCCCAAAGTGTCTGGGCATTCCACTCCACCCAGTCCTCAGGACATAGGTGACTGGTAACTGTTGATGGTGGGGGTGGGGGCACAAGAGTGGGGGCTGGACATGGGTTCTGATCCCTTATGTTAGATCTTATACTTTCAGGCCCTGTGTCTTGAACCTGCATCGTTAGGCGTTCTGGAGCAGTGGTCAGCCCTTCTGAACCACTGCCTTCCTTTGCCTTGAGTGTGGCCACTCCTTGCTGATGCTCTGTACTAGTCAGGCCACACCTTTCTCCAGCCTTTGTCCCTGTCCCTGGCTTGCCTTAAAGCTTTCTGGTTGGTAGACTGCCAGCAGTTAGGATATAAACCTGGCTGGTAGCAGCAGAGGCTGGGTGGAACAACGCTTCTAGTTCCTGTGCCCCACTTCCTGTCCCTGTTTTGCTGTGTCTCCTTGTTCTCCCAGCCTTGGACTCTGTGTCCCCTTCCTGTCTTGTTTCTCAGTCTTGCCTCCTTGGGTGAAAACAGACATGATGCTAAGCACACTTTAACCACCCTTGGTGGTTATTTATGCATGTTGCAGGGTTGTATTGGTGCCCTATGCAGCCCTGAAGCATGCATAAATGACCACCAAGGGTGGTTAAAGGGTGGTTAGCGTCATGTCTGTTTTCACCCCTTGTTTCCTTCCAGTCTTGCTCCTCTAGTCCCAATTTCCCTGCTTGTTTCCCAGCCATGCTCCCCTTCTTGTCTCCTTGTTTCCCACTCTAGTCTTGCTCCCTGCCTTGCCTCCTTGCTCCCCTTCCAGCCTTGGCCCTGATTCCAGCTGTACCCACACTCCTGCCTTGCCTCCTTGTTTCCTTCCAGCCTTGCTCTCCCAGTCTGTGCCTTGATTCTGATGTCTGCCTATGTCCCAGATGTCCTGTGACCCATACATATAGGTCCACTGGTATTTCCTATACTGATGACTGCTTGCAAGATTCATTTTGCTCAGCTGTCCAATCTCAACCTTTGAGCTTTGACATGAATAAACCAGTGGTACTGGAGCAGAACGACCCAAAACAACAAGGCTTTTCAAGAAGAGCCCATACACTGTCCTTGGGTGCCTTTGGACAGACACCTGTTCTGCTCCTGCTCCATCCCACCCCCAGGTGGTCCATCCAGAGCATCCTGGAGCACCACAAGTGGAGCAGGCCGCCCAAACCTGGAGCACTGGTGGGGGGCGGAGGAGCAGTCCATCTACTCGTAGACAGGCTGCTCTCTGCTGTTCTGCCCTGACAACGCCATAGAGCTGTGGGTGGCAGGCAGCCTAAAGCAGCAGTGGATCTGCCCACAGCTCTATGGTCCTGGGTAGGGGGGCGCTCAGTGCTGCATGGGCAGATTATGCGCTGTGGCAGTGGCCACCTCCTTCTAAACCTGCCGCAGCCATAGCAGACCCGGGGATGACCCCACTGGACATTAAAAACACCCCTTGTTTCTGATCCCTTGGGAGATCTCCTAAAAGAGGCAAGGGAGTGGTGGTAGTGATGCAACAAGGGGAAATTCTTGGTCTGAAGAAATGTCCCTGGGTAATGCTAGGGGTTGCTGTGACACTGGAAAGATTTGCCTTGCAGAACAGATGTCAAACCGAGATTAAGTTGCTGGAACTTCCCAAGGTGCAAAGTACAATGGCGTGAACATACGAACACTTCTCCCTCTTCTCTCTATACAATTATTCATTGCAAATCGATGCCTTCACGTCCGGGGGGTAAAGATACTCATTGTCTAACACCTTGTCAAGCTGCCGCAGGTGATTTTAGCTCCATAACTCATGCTGACTTATTGATCTGGGTGGCAGTTGTCTGCTTCCCTCCTGTGAAATCCTTTAAAACACTAGGGGTGTTAAAAGCCTGCTGCCAGGCCTGGGATATGAACATTAGCTGACAGGCAGGAGGAGGCATGCTTGTAAAAGCAAGCCCCTTGTGACTTGCTCACTTTGCCAGGTAAGAGAAGGGTTTTGGTGGTTTAGTCAGCCTTCTTTTCACAGCTAAAACGGTAGGCCGCTTTTAGATGAGCGCCACCGGCTCACACTGTGAAATCATTTGACTTGTAAAAGTGCCATGGGCAGCTTTTAGACTTGCGTATATGCACCGTATTTCCAGCCGTGCATTCTTTAACAGCGCAAATTAAATACCTCAATATGAGAGGTATTTAATTTGTCTGTTAAAGAATGCGCGGATGGAAATGGGGCGCATATAGGTGCGTCTAAAAGCTGCCCACGGCACTTTTACATGCCACTTGATTTCATGACGTGAGCGGGTGGCACTCATCTAAAAGCAGTCGTAGGCTGAAAGCTTAGGCTGAATCAAAAAGTGACAGTGACCTGAGGCTAATCCCCACACTTTTTTCTCCTTCTCAGGAGTCAAACGTGTCCTACTGGGTCAGACCAATAGGCCTTGAGGTCAGCAATCAGCATCCTGTCTCTGACAGTGGCCAACTTGGGTATCTTTAGAAAAGTGCACAGCTGGACAAGATGAAGTGAACCATTTCCTGATGTTCACTCCCATACTGCAACAACCAGAGGTCTCATCCCTGGACCAGCCTGACTAATAGTCATTTACAGACCTATCCTCTAAGAATTTATCCAATCCTATTCTGAAACTAGCTATGCTATTGGCTTTCAAAAAGTTCCCTGACAATGAATTCAACAGGTTTATTGAACACTGAGTGAAAAAAGATTTTCGTTATTCATCTTAAATCTGCTGCCCATTAATGTCATCAATAGGAAGCTTGAAGGGTAGGCCAGGCCAGAGGTGAGGTGCACTGGCAGGGTTGGCATCAGCAGACCAGACAGAAGTAGTAGAGAAGTTGCAAGTCAGAACTGGAGGATGTTGGCAGATGGTGGGTAGGAAGGAACTGGCATAGCAGGAGGTGCTCTTGGTCAACTTTGAGGTGCATGTAGAACTGTTAGAGATCACAGCCCTGGAAAAGCAAGAGGTTCCACAAAACCCAACTGAGGTATCTCAAGAGAGCTCAGTGTTATAGTCCAGGGGTTAGGATATGAGCCTGAAAATCAAAAGGTTCCAGTCCATACTCTGTGAGATATTGAACAAGTTATTTAGTTCCTCAGGTCATCACTTCCCAAACTGAAAACAGGGGACAGTTGATGCTCCCCAGTCTCTAATGATATGGTGAAGGTGTGATGGGGGATTTAGTCATATTTTAGAACATAATTCTTAGGTAATATTTTCTTTACATCGGTTTACTCAGTGTCTAGTCTCACAGCAAACACCAAACATGAATAACGTGCATGTTTGCATTTTGGAATTACAGGAAATATTGCTGTATGCATTATTTTATAGTACATGATATATTTTATGACTGAAAAAAGCAGCAAAACTTTTACTCGTGAGTCATTTTGCTCAAGAAATCATCCCTTGATGTTGATTGTTGACTCCTTTGCCAGCTATCAGCCGGTCTCTAGCCTTCCCTTTTTAGGGAAGGTTATTGAGCGGGTGGTGGCCCAGCAGTTGCAGGAGCATCTGGATCGTGTTGGTTTTCTTGATCCCTCACAGTGAGAATTTCGCCTGGGGTTATGGCACCGAGATTGCACTTGTGGCGTTGGTTGATGACCTGCACCGGGAATTAGATCAAGGTCATTCAGCTGTGCTGATTCTATTAGATCTGTTGGCTGCTTTTGATACCGTTGACCATGAGATGTTGGTGACGTGCCTGCGGGACTGGGCAGGGGTGGATGGTATGGTTCTTGAATGGTTCCACTCCTTCCTGGCTGGAAGAACTCAACGAGTGGTGCTCAGGGATTATTTTTCAGCATACCGAGACCTCTCGTGTGGAGTCCCTCAGGGTTCTGTTTTGTCCCCTCTACTGTTCAATGTGTATATGCAGCAGCTTGGTGAGGTGATCAGAAGGTTTGACATGCAGTGTCATCAAAATGCTGATGACACCCGGCTTTACCTCTCCTTTTCATCAGACCCAGGCTCGGTGGTATCGGTGTTTACTGGGTGTCTTGGAGCTGTGGGGGATTGGATGAGGGTGAATGGACTAAAGTTGAATCCCAATAAGACAGAGGTGATGCTGGTGGGAAAAGCGGCGGGGGTGATGACTCCCATCATTGATGGAGTCTTCCCTCTGCTGGTTCCCGAGGTACGGAGTCTGGGGGTGCTTCTTGACTTGCAGCTCTGCTTGGATACTCAGGTGGAGTCTATGGCAAGGAGTGCCTTTCATCAATTACATCTGGTGCTTCTGCTTTGGCCATATGTTTCGGACTCTGACCTGGACACTGTCATCCATGCTTAGACTACTGTAATACACTCTACATGGGGCTACCCATGGTGATGGTTCAGAGACTGCAGCTTGTGCAGAACTAGGGATGTGCAAACAGAGTTTGGGGGTTCGGTGATTGGCCTGAACTCAGGGTGTTCGGGCCATTTGTGAACACCCCAAACCCGAACTGCCCCCCACCCAAACCAGCCGAATAAAGTTTGGGTTTTGAACCCATTCGGGCAGGAGACGGGGGACAGGGGGGAACCTGTTTCCCCCTCCCCTCTGCCCCTCCAGGCTGCGCAGGTGGAAGGGGCACAGGGGCTCACCTCCCCCCCCCTGCCCAGCCTGGTAAATTTAAAAAAAAAACCAAAAAAACCCACCCCACCCCAGCGATCAACCTACCTGGTGGTGGCGGTGCTGTGGCCTTGGGTCCGGCAGTGGCAGTGGCAGCCGCAGCAGTGGCAGGTCCGGCTCCAGTGGTGCTCTGGAGTGCTTCAGGCCTCTTCTAGGCTTTCTGGGAAATGAAGAAGGGGCTGGAAGCCCCTACCTCAGGAAGTGTGTTTTTGTTTAAAAAATTTTTTAACCAGGCTGGGCAGGGTGGGGGAGGTGAGCCCCGGAGCCCCTTCCACCCATGCAGCCTGGAGGGGGGAGGGAAAACCGGGTTCCCCAGCCCCCCGAACAAACCCAAATGGTTTTGGGGGGGCTGAACCCGGAACGGGCTGAACACCGAACCCCCCGGTGTTCACACATCCCTATGCAGAACGCAGCAGCCCATCTCCTGGTGGGATTGGGTTGCTGGGAACATATTACACTGTTTCTTCGGCATCTGCACTGGCTGCCTATAGTTTTCTGGGCCCGATTCAAGGTGTTGGTGCTTGCCTATAAAGCCCTAAATGGCCTTGGCCCAAACTATTTGCAGGACCACCTCACTCCCCAGGACCTGGATCGACCTCTGCAGTCATCAGGGAGTGCTCTCCTGGAGATCCCCGAGTCTGCCGGCGGGCCATGATGGGGAGAGCCTTCTTGGTGGCTGCTCCACACCTGCAGAACTCCCTGCCGGTGGAGGCCTGTTTGGCCCCGGATCTCCCCTCTTTCTGATGCTGTTGTAAAACATGACTGTTCCGTCTGGCTTTCGATGGGGAGGATGGGGAGGGTGGGGGGAATTGGTTAGGGAGGTGGGTGGTTAGGGATGTTTTAATTCCTCCTTGTTTTGAGAATTTAAAGTGGTTTTTATTGTTGACTGTAAGCCACCCAGAGCTGACTATGGCAGGATGGGTGGGGTAAAAATTTCTTAAATAAATAAATAAATAAATATTGGGAATCAGGATTGATTTTCCAGTGATTTCCCAATACCGATGCAATTTCTCACATCTTGTAATACCATGAGATACCATCCTGAGTTAATGACTTTCCACTTACCATTTACTGCGTACCATTCACTCCCTGGTTATCACATTGCTGAGGGCACCGTTTTATTTCCAGGCTTCTTGTTTCCACATTTCTGAGCCAATCACTGTGCAAATAGCCCATCCCTTACCCTCCCCCAGTGCCCTTTAACCTCCAGTTCAGTGCCTCTAATCAGAATTGTTGTTATTGCACATTGTTCCCTTTGCTTTGGCCAATCTGCATCTGGATTTCAGATTAATAAAGAAATCTGCATACCAGCCAATGAGTGCCAAGGAAGTACAAGGGGAAATGGAGTGCAAGAAACACAGTATTGTGTTGATATTACCTATCGGAATTTGAAATGGATGGCAAAGTGGTAAACAGTATCCTGTAAGCGGAAAGTCAATAAACCGAGAAATGAAATGTCAGTTGAGTCACTGTTGAGTACTGAAAGGTTTTTGATTCAACCGAGATGGTATCAGGAACTGGAATTTCAACAAGATTTCCCTTTTTGGGAAAACCTTATTTCAGCCCCAAAAATCATCATAAAATTGTCATAACCCATAATTCATTGTCACAGAGGATAACTTGCCAAGTGCTTGGGTAGTACAGTAATTGGGGTTCTATAAGTTATCAAGGCATGTGTAGCAGTGTGTGCTCATTTTGGACACTGATCCCCAAGAGCCTTGATGTTACCCATTAAATTATTTTTCATTTACCATTTATTTGTGGTCTTCGCTGGCCCTCATCCATTCCTATCTTCTCTGTGCCAGTTCTTCAGTCACTCCGCATTCCTCCATGTCATTCCTCATCACTTCATTCTATCTAATATTTGCTCTCCCTGTTTGTTAGGGATGTGCAAACAGGCTGGAGTTCAGATGTTTGGACGTTTGAATGTTCAAACGTTCAGTCCGAAAACTTAGTTTGGATTCATGGGTTCGGTCCTGCAGAGTTCAGACCCCCTCCCCATGAATGTTCGGAAAGTTTGGCCCCACCTGGAGGCTTGGGGCACTCTATGGGGGCCCATGGGGACATGGCAGGCTGTTGGAGAAACAGCAGCAGCAGAAACAGCAGCAGCAGCAGAGATCGGGAAGACTTGGGGCTTGGCACCCTGGGTTGCCTTGCCAGGGCAGGCAGGCTCAGTGCTTGGCCCCTGTGGGTGCCCGTGGGGGTATGGCTGTCTGCCAGGCATTGGTGGAGCAGTGGCAGAGGCCCAGCCAGGGCTTGGTGGCTGGCACCCCTACTTGGCCGGGTGTTGCAGGATGGCATTGTACTAGACCGAGCTCAAGAAGCTGTACTGCAAATTGGTCATGCCTTGCCCAGTGGTGAATCTTGTGGACACCCAGCTCCCGCCTGCCAGTGCACTCATCTGAACTATGCCCATCTACAAGAGGGAGGAGCAAATGGCTGACATGCAGTACCAAAACCAGCAGCAGCAGACATTGGATTGCCAGGGCACAGTAAATGTGGCTGGCACCCCTACTTGGCCAGGCATTGCAGGCTGTCTGGCATCGTTGGAGCAGTGGCAGAGGCCCAGCCAGGGCTCAGTGACTGGCATC
The DNA here is from genome assembly GCA_003113815.1 of Sphenodon punctatus. NCBI lineage: Eukaryota > Metazoa > Chordata > Lepidosauria > Sphenodontia > Sphenodontidae > Sphenodon > Sphenodon punctatus. The sequence continues at coordinate 810,103 of QEPC01009412.1, read as the reverse complement.
CCTACTTGGCCAGGCGTTACTGGCTGGCTGGCATTGGTGGAGCATTTGCAGACAATGAATTGGAATGACAGCCCTCCCTGCCTGGAACGTAGGTCCCAGAACCCTGACAGTGGGTCCTGGGACTGGAGTGGCATCTTCTGGATGAAATGGAATGACAGTCTTCTCTGCCTGGAATGTAGGCTGGCTGTCATCAGTGGAGAATTGGCAGACAGCGAAGTCAAATGACATCCCTCCATGCCTGGAACACAGGCCCCAGAACCCTGATGGTAGGTCCTGGAGCTGAAGTGACTGGATGTTTCTTGATGCAGTGGAATGACAGCTACCTGTGAGTGGAATGATGGCCCAGAACCCTGACAGTGGGTCCTGGGACTAGAGTGGCAGCTTCTGGATGATGTGGATGGACAGCCCTC
>QEPC01009412.1:784158-795837 GCA_003113815.1 Sphenodon punctatus | reverse complement strand
GGATTAAATCCGGTATACCGGTACCGGATTTATTCCATTGATTTCAATGGGGCACTGTCCCCATTGAAATCAATGGAATAAAAAAATTTCTCCCCCCTCCCCCTCCAAGGCTGCGCAGGTGGAAGGGGGGACACCCCCCACCCACCCTGCCCAGCCTGGATTTAAACAAAAAAATTCCCGAGTGTCCCACTGCAGCTCCGGGACGCTGCCAGCAACCCAGAGCCAGCACCAGCACCAGCGGCCATCCCAGCAGCAGCTGGTAAGTATACTGTATGTCCCTGGGGGGGGTGTTTAACACTCCCCCCCCAGGGATCACCCTACTTCCAAGTTCCCGCACCCAGGGATCTCGTACCTTCATTGAGCTCCGGCGGTCTGGAGGCTTCAAGGCCGGCTGTGGCTGCCGGCTTCAGACGCTGGTAGGCCTTCCGGGGAAACCCGGAAGTTCCCCGGAAGGCCTACCAGCGTCTGAAGCCGGCCCTGAAGCAGTTTCTTCCAGAGTCATCCATGTCTCTTGGAAGCAAACAATATCATAAGCCCCGATAAATTCCCTCCATTCCCCATCTTCCAGTTTTGGCTTGAGCCCCTTAATGTTCCATGACAAACAGCTCAGGATGGCCCACTGTAATTGTCATTGGCTGGGTTTTAAGTCTGTGCACCAGAGTTCTTCACCCAAGTCTCCCCTACGAGGTCGGGGAGTGCTAATTATCTGTTGACTCACAGTCTTTGTGGGGGATTGATGCCTATGGACTACTGTGCCATCTAAATAGGAGGAATCAATACAAGTTGCTCCCTCCTGCAGCACATCCCCTTCTATACTCCCTTTGCCATTATCTCCTAGATTTTGATACTCCAAAAAGGCCATATCTGTTGAATTAGCCAAATCTGGAGATCCAGTCTTATCCAACATATACCATTCCTGTCTAGAGAAAGTATGTACCACAGGGTTATTGTCAGAGAAGTTTGTCTTTTGAGGCAGCTGACACTGGGAGGAGATAAAAGCCCTAGCAAGAGTATTTTCCACTCTCTGGAGATAAACTCCTGTGGCCTTGAGTGCAGCCCTGCTCTTCCGTAGATTAACCTGGAACTGAACGGAAGAAAAATTTGCTTCCCACCTTTGGAATCGCCCTCTATCCAAAAGTGGCCTAACTTCCTCCACATCTTCCATCAACACCTCCAACAGCATTTTCTCCTGGATAAATTCCAGTAATAGTTGGACATCTAAAACTCCATTTCTGAGAAAACAGAGTTTTCTGTTCCTATTAAAAAGGAAGACTATTGCTGGTGTCCATCTTACATTGGTATCTTGTGGCCAAACATTAAGGGGGGCATGGCATTTCCTACTAAGCGATTTGCAGCTACTCAGTGTGGGTAATGGTCTACTATTAATCCGGGGAGAATCTAGGTCGTTAGCCTTTTGTACACCCTTTTTAGAAAATTATATGGGTGACCGGGTAATAGTACCCTTGTCCTGCCCTCGAGGCAGGTCTTCCCTACTACTTGAGGCTATCTTAGTCTTATGCTTTGGGCTGGCTCTACTGTTGGGGGAATAAAGGGAAGGAGAGGTTTGTGTGGCTATATCTTTTTGAAAAATGCCCGATACCTTTCGTGAATTAAACTTTCCAGACCATGAATTGAATTTTAACCACAACCCTCCTACTAAGACTTTCATTGCAAATAAAAGATCACTAGATTGCTTTAATTTTTCTTCCATCTCTTTAAACTGGGTGTCGATATCAATTTCCAGTCTGACATTCCAATCATCAAATTTACAATAGAGCAAATTGAACTGCTGCTCCAGATTAGATAATAAGTGAGCCCACTCCTGCCCATCACATTCTTGTGAATGGTTAGTTAAAGGACTATCATGGTAACCACTACTTGGTTCTAAAAGTACTTCTTTTGGGGATCTATTACCCACACTCGGTTGAAAGAACCGCATAAGTTTGGTCTGACTATGAGACCTTGCCATTTTGTATTCACTCTCCACCTGAGCTATCTGCTCAGCAAGAGAAGCACAGGCCGAGAGAACTCTAGATCTAAGCTCCATGGTATATCATGTTATAGATTCAAATTTGGAGATCCTAATACAAGAGGCCGAATAAACAGAAGACCAGGGAACAAGGAGGCATGACCCCAGTAAGCCCAAGGATAGCCTCCTAATTGAATACAAAAATATCACTCAAATAATCTCCAAAAGGAGGCTAAGCAAACGGGACATTCAAGGAGGAAACCAGAATATAAACAGAAAAAAAACAGTTAACATACGAACCAAAAAGTGAGTGCCACTAACAAACGGGTTCAGATTATGGAAGGACTGGAACATAAACTATAGGGCCATGCATGCAAGCAATAAAACAGTCACAAATAAATAAAACATTTCCACACACGCATAATCCAACATGTGGGATAAAATCTTAAATGTACCTAAAAATGATACTCAATGGTGCAGAGGCGATAATCTCCTGGCGGCTCTGGTAGGGCTCAAGGGCGGCTCTGCGCACCCACGGCGCAGCCATAGGCAGTGGTAGGGCTTTTGAGTTTGTTTCAGGCAAGTTGCTCCACCTCCAGCTCAGGTGTAGTCCCAGAGTTAGATGAGCACGGCACAGATCTTCAGCCTGGCAGCGGTGCTCACTAGCTGCCCCAGACTCTGCAACACCTCCACCATATTCTCGAACTGTAGTTTCAGCCCAGTCTTCGGTGGCCACTCCTCGTTGCTCTAAGTGGGCTCCAAGGGCTGACCGGGTGCCTTTATTCCCACAGGTAGGAAGCTCCGCCTCCGGACCCACACGCCGGCTCCCTGCTCCCAGCTATCAAGTAAGAAGTCCTGGAAGCTGTCTCTCGCTCACCTCCTCGCTCGATGACTTTGCTCCAAGAATGGGCTTGAGGACCCCTGCTTCTATTGGCCACTGGCTCTGACTCTGATCCACAATCCTCATCTTTGAACATAGGGGGCCGCCTCCGCCTTCACTGCCCCACTAACGGCACCGCCAATGGTACTTTGCCCTTTGGCGGCGCCCTCAGGGCGGCAGCCGAACGGCACTGCCAATGGTACTTCACCCTTTGGTGGTGCTCTTCGGCCGCAACCCCGAGGGTGCCACCCTCAGGGCAGCACTCTGTTAAAAGGGTTACCTGTGGGAGGAGACACAAGGCCCCCAGGTGAAACCAAGCAATCCTTCTCTGCCAACTCCTTTTCTAAGAAAGTATTCCAAGGGTTGGCCAGATTTATGGTGCATGCAATCCATTTGGTCCAGGCATCAGCCTCAAGTATCTAGCAGGACCTTGCCTGCTGCTCTGGTTCTCCAGGCCTGGATCCATCCTGCTTGATACCAGCTATAGGGCACCTTAGCAACCGGTTTCAAGAATGGAGAGGAGCACTTCCCTTTAGAGAAAGCCTTTCCTGCTGCACTGGAGGAGTTCTCCTAGCCTGTCCCCTACCTAGAGGTACTCCTTGGGGTGCCGGTCCCACTCTCCTCTCCAGAAGTAATCTCCAAGGGGCTGGTCCTCCTTCCCATATTGTGATATACTGGAGACTACCTTATGATCCACCACTGGTTCACAGTCTACCTCCTGGCCACCCTTGACTTAACTAGTCTCGTTTCTAATCCAGTTATGCTATTAGTTTCAAAACATTCCAGTTTCATAGGTAAAGAACTAGGTACAAATGGAGAAAATTCATAGGAGACATCACATCTTGGAGGTTGAACTCTTGAACTGTGCTTGTGTTGGGAGGGGCAAGTAGCTCAACAGTATCTGATGGATGTATTGCTGGCCAATGAGCAGCACAAGCAGGCCCCACTCTGTGATTGCTCAATGCCTGCTGCCTCCCACAACCAATGGGGAGGGGGGGCTCTGGGGCAGGGGACTTCAACCCTTTATAATGGGAGGGCCAGGCTTTTTCTCTTTGTTCTGTGAGAGCTCTGCTTGTCAGGTTGCGTTTAGAGAACTGTGATGCTTGCACATAAAAAAAAAATCCTCCCTAGCCCTCATTGTATTACCACCAAGACCTTTCCTTCCTCATACCCTACATTTTACCTTCTTAGATAATAGTTTTCCTTTTCCCTTCCCCTGTCTCCCTTAGATTTAGATAGATATTAGTTGTGTACATATAGAGGGATTAGATATTATATAGGTATTTAGGCTAGTCTGATTTATTATATATATTATGTTATGTTATTGGAATTGATAATGATACCCAAAATAAAATCTTTGTTTGAAATGATACTGATACTGACAACGATAACGAAAATGACATTTTCATTAATAATGATAACAAAAACAATATTTTTAATAATGAAAATGAAAATGACATGGGGGTTTGGTGCACACCCCTATAACTTCCATGAATCTAGATCTCGGTCAACCTTCATCCTAGAGATCTGCAGCCTGACCTGGCCAGACCGGTCTGAAATATCAGGCCCAAGTTTTATCAGGTGTAAATTTCACCCAACCCCTTTGGTTACAGGCCAGGATTAGCTCTACCTCTAGTGAGGAGTTGTGATGTCACAATACTTCATGAGGGCAAAGACTATGTTGGTATGGGGAGGGGGCACTGGAGAAACATCATGATATCTGACATTGCCACTCCTTTTCCTGAGAATTCTGTGATGTCATGGGGTGAAAACACTAACTCCACTTTAACACCCCTTTAACCTCACTTATTTATGTTGCGGGGCTGCACAGGGCACCATGCATAAGAAATGTTAAAATGGTGTTAATGTGGTGTTAAAGTGGAGTTAGCATTATGTCTGTTTTCACCCAAGGTGTTTGTCATGGAGGAACATAGGGTCACACACGTGTGATACTGCCCTACATATAGACTACAAGTCTAGTAAATATGTAAAGCAAAAGGTTCCACATGTATNTGGGGACACAGCGCCCCATTGAAATCAATGAAATAAAACCGGTACCGGCATACCGGATTTAATCCGGGAATCCGGTTTTTAGAGAACCAGTAACCGGTAAATCCGGTAGCCGGTAATGGGCCCGGGGTCCCACCTCTACTAAACAGCAACTGAAGCAGCTGATACGAGAATTTGAGATGAGCATGAATGGAACGGATGGGAATGGAGTGGGGGCAGCAAATCCCCCTCCAAACCCCTCTTCATCCGACCAGAAACCAGGAGATGGAGATGCGCTGCCAAACGTGCCTCAAAACCCACCCGTGACACTGTTCGTCAGGGGGCAGGAACGTTGAGTTTGAAAAGATTCTTATCTCCCAGGCATGACTCAGGCTCACTGCAGACAGCAAAAGAGTCTGGTGGCCCTAGAAGCTTCGCAGCTTGTGATAGCCAAATGTACGGCCCCCTGATTAGCTTAGACTGCTCACCACTGGTTCTGCTCCGTAGCATTTGATATGAACAAAGGAGTGCAGGGGCAGGTTGCTCTGGAAGGCAAAAAGCCATGCAGAAACACAGTTAAACTGGGGGACATCTCACTCTATTAGAGGAGAGGGTAGATGTAAGGAAATGGGACCTGGCACAATTGGAGGCACTGGACAGCACTGCTCTGATGCATCATCTGGATTCAGAACACCTCTCCTTCCTCCCCCCACAATCCTCCACCCCATTCAGTTCTTGACCTGTCTCTTATACACATCTCTGTCTCTCACTCACCTCCTCGCTCGATGACTTTGCTCCAAGAATGGGCTTGAGGACCCCTGCTTCTATTGGCCACTGGCTCTGACTCTGATCCACAATCCTCATCTTTGAACATAGGGGGCCGCCTCCGCCTTCACTGCCCCACTAACGGCACCGCCAATGGTACTTTGCCCTTTGGCGGCGCCCTCAGGGCGGCAGCCGAACGGCACTGCCAATGGTACTTCACCCTTTGGTGGTGCTCTTCGGCCGCAACCCCGAGGGTGCCACCCTCAGGGCAGCACTCTGTTAAAAGGGTTACCTGTGGGAGGAGACACAAGGCCCCCAGGTGAAACCAAGCAATCCTTCTCTGCCAACTCCTTTTCTAAGAAAGTATTCCAAGGGTTGGCCAGATTTATGGTGCATGCAATCCATTTGGTCCAGGCATCAGCCTCAAGTATCTAGCAGGACCTTGCCTGCTGCTCTGGTTCTCCAGGCCTGGATCCATCCTGCTTGATACCAGCTATAGGGCACCTTAGCAACCGGTTTCAAGAATGGAGAGGAGCACTTCCCTTTAGAGAAAGCCTTTCCTGCTGCACTGGAGGAGTTCTCCTAGCCTGTCCCCTACCTAGAGGTACTCCTTGGGGTGCCGGTCCCACTCTCCTCTCCAGAAGTAATCTCCAAGGGGCTGGTCCTCCTTCCCATATTGTGATATACTGGAGACTACCTTATGATCCACCACTGGTTCACAGTCTACCTCCTGGCCACCCTTGACTTAACTAGTCTCGTTTCTAATCCAGTTATGCTATTAGTTTCAAAACATTCCAGTTTCATAGGTAAAGAACTAGGTACAAATGGAGAAAATTCATAGGAGACATCACATCTTGGAGGTTGAACTCTTGAACTGTGCTTGTGTTGGGAGGGGCAAGTAGCTCAACAGTATCTGATGGATGTATTGCTGGCCAATGAGCAGCACAAGCAGGCCCCACTCTGTGATTGCTCAATGCCTGCTGCCTCCCACAACCAATGGGGAGGGGGGGCTCTGGGGCAGGGGACTTCAACCCTTTATAATGGGAGGGCCAGGCTTTTTCTCTTTGTTCTGTGAGAGCTCTGCTTGTCAGGTTGCGTTTAGAGAACTGTGATGCTTGCACATAAAAAAAAAATCCTCCCTAGCCCTCATTGTATTACCACCAAGACCTTTCCTTCCTCATACCCTACATTTTACCTTCTTAGATAATAGTTTTCCTTTTCCCTTCCCCTGTCTCCCTTAGATTTAGATAGATATTAGTTGTGTACATATAGAGGGATTAGATATTATATAGGTATTTAGGCTAGTCTGATTTATTATATATATTATGTTATGTTATTGGAATTGATAATGATACCCAAAATAAAATCTTTGTTTGAAATGATACTGATACTGACAACGATAACGAAAATGACATTTTCATTAATAATGATAACAAAAACAATATTTTTAATAATGAAAATGAAAATGACATGGGGGTTTGGTGCACACCCCTATAACTTCCATGAATCTAGATCTCGGTCAACCTTCATCCTAGAGATCTGCAGCCTGACCTGGCCAGACCGGTCTGAAATATCAGGCCCAAGTTTTATCAGGTGTAAATTTCACCCAACCCCTTTGGTTACAGGCCAGGATTAGCTCTACCTCTAGTGAGGAGTTGTGATGTCACAATACTTCATGAGGGCAAAGACTATGTTGGTATGGGGAGGGGGCACTGGAGAAACATCATGATATCTGACATTGCCACTCCTTTTCCTGAGAATTCTGTGATGTCATGGGGTGAAAACACTAACTCCACTTTAACACCCCTTTAACCTCACTTATTTATGTTGCGGGGCTGCACAGGGCACCATGCATAAGAAATGTTAAAATGGTGTTAATGTGGTGTTAAAGTGGAGTTAGCATTATGTCTGTTTTCACCCAAGGTGTTTGTCATGGAGGAACATAGGGTCACACACGTGTGATACTGCCCTACATATAGACTACAAGTCTAGTAAATATGTAAAGCAAAAGGTTCCACATGTATGTAATGTTACAATTAAAAACTGTAAAACTCAAATCAAGACTGACATTTGACCAAACTCCAGGAAATGGAAAGACAGTTTGTGGATTTGCCCCAGACAGATGGCCAGAGACATTTAATATGCTAATGCAGGCAGCCATTGCCCATAGGCAAGAGACACAGAAAGCTGATAAAGAGAACAAAAGGAATTCTAGAAGCCTCGAGAAGATACGAGGAGTTTCCTCCTGGGGATATAAGGAGTTGTACCCCAGAGGGGAGAGTGACTATAGGGAACTCACTCAACATCTTGCAGCCAGGAGGGTTGAGCCGCGCCATGGACTGGGAGGCATGATTTTGCTTTCTACCAACTAAGAGATCAGTGCCCAGTCATTCTACACCTATGACTGAGGAACCAGAACATATGGACCTTTGTAGGGTAAGATCCTTATTTAGGAACTCAGCCAGTATAGGTTAGGAATGCATTATATTTACCTTTGATTTCTAATAACCACTCTGTATCAACAGTCTTGCTTATGTAATCAATAAACTGACTTATCTTTATGAAGAAATGTCTGTGTCTAACACTGGAACACAAGTGAGCAACAAGAGTTCTCAAGCTCTTGCGAACCCAGAGATTAAAGAGTGTAAAACGGGAAGGACCGGGCCCTTGGGTGACAAAGGGGTTGTCCCTGGGGCATGCTTGAATTGGCCAGAGAGAAAAACTGATTCAAGTGGGCTGTACGCGAAGAAAACTGAGTCACTCAAACCTGGTAAAGTGGTGGTGCGGACCTCCAACCCATGACATTGGCACCCAACAAAAAGGGTCAAGCTCAGTTTGTGAACCAATGTATAGAAAGTAGAGGAGGATAGCCAGGTGACTGGAATCCTCTGAGAGGAGTAAATCCCATAGCTGCAGAGACTGAAAGTCCCAGGAGTCTGGAACTCAGCTCTGAGAGAGAAAATAAGCAGATCCTTGAACAGAGTGCGCTGAGTTTGTTGTTTTAGTTTTAATTTCAGGTCAGGGATAGTAAACAAAATAGGGCTCCCAAAGCACTTTCACCACCTGAGAAGGTCAGAGCTGAGCAGGGAAGCCTGAAAGAGAGGTCTCGAAGCAGTTGGAAACTAAACAGTAGGGGCGGGAAAACCGGTAAATCCGGTATCCGATAATGCCGGTATTGGGCGTACCGGCATTATCGTATTCGNCATTCAGTTCTTGACTCTCTCTCTCTCTCTCTCACACACACACACACACACACACACACACACACACACATGCCGATGACAGAGAGTGACAAGGGGAAGCGTGTGTGGTGAATGAAAGGCATGCAGCACGAGGGTTGCTTTTTCAATGTGGTGCTTTGAGACTCCCATTCCTCGGCTTCCTCCCGATGCAAAAATATAATCACATTCTAATTATAAGTTAATTAAAGCAGAGGAGATCAAAGCCACTTTAGACAGATTAATGATACGACAAGTGCCAGAAATTTCACTGTTTTATGTATTAATCACATTGTTGCTTTCTATGGCGCTCCTCTCCCTTCCTTTGTATTTGCCAGGCGGCCTTTCATTCCTCCCTCTTTCTTTTCCCCTCTTGATGGATGAAGGATTTTGAAGTCCTAACAGCTGCAGGGATTTGTGTACGGAGGAGAGGAAACATTCAAAGGATTATCAGAAAAATCAACATGCTTTATAAATATATAAATATAGAGGAAGAGAGATGGCAAAACTGCTCATCAAAAAGAGGATCCAAATCAGGGATGGGTTGGATAGTGAGCACTGAAATTGGGACTCCAAAGCATGCTGGGAAGAAGACTTTCAGAAAGGTTTCTGCAAAAGAGCAATGATTCAAGGATGGGGGCCTTGGGGAGCTTTTGTTCAGCAAGCAGGCTTGGATGCAAGACAAAGAACTAGCAGGCTGTTTGGCTTGAGATGGCTAGTGCTACCCAATGCATCATGGGAAAGTAATTGTTAATGGAACCTACCACAGGCATGGGGAGCTGCTGAACCTCAAAGAGTCTCTGAATACAGTCATGCCTTGATTGTTCTACATGCAATCTTCAGAGGGCCTTTCTGGAATGTTTTCAGCTAGAGCTGAAATGAATGGTACAGTTTCATATTTGCAGATATTATTTGCATTTTCAGATACTCCTCCAAATATCCAAGTAGCCATCTGGACCAAAAATGAATATCTGTTTATATATTCAACTAGATAATTCATTTTGGATTTTCCCTCCCTGCCACTTTTTTTAGTTATTTCAGGCATTTCATTTCATTTATTGAACAGAATATCCAAACCAAAATGAGTGAATGTAGCAGAGTGAACTGCATCAACTGCCCTGCTCCAGGAGTCCTCGCACCCAGATTTCTTGATTCCCTGAGGACAAGTTAAGGAGTTGAGCTGCCCACGTGGGGCTGCTAGGGCAAATTGGGCCAGGGGATTCGACAGAGGCTAGCCAGATGACCAGTGTAACAGAGTCAGGGACTGACAGGATCAATTCCCTAAGAAAGGGCTCTAGTGGGACTAGGGCCCTTTTCGCACAGACGCCTCCCCCCAGTTGCCCACGTGTGTGTGTGGGTGGGGGTGTCTGTGGGATCACCGCAGCAGGTGGAGGGTGTGCGTGTGCACTCCTGTGCTCCACTTTCCTCCACCATCTCCATCCATCTCCCACGCACAGAGCAACAGGTGCCAATGGCACATGCTCTGTGCGAGGAGGTGGGTGGGCATCCGTGTGCTGGGTCACCCATATGCCACCAACCCACCACCATCTCCATCCATTCGCCATGGACTGTGGAGGCACCACAGTTCATGTGAAAATGGCCTAGGTGTTGGCCCTTTGAAGCCAGAGGGGAGCGAGGAAGCAGTGTGGGTTGCACACTGTGTTGTGCCAGCAAGAGAGCTGAAAACTCTGGAGACCCTGGAGAGGGGCTACTGGAGTGGAGAAGCTGTTGCCAGTGAACCCAACTTGGAGAGAGAGTCTGGACAACAGGTGTGATCCAACTGGGTACTTGGGAGGGGTTGGCTTGGCTGTGCTACAGCTGTTTTGGGAGAAAACCCTTGGGGACACACCTGTTTGTGGAAGAAGCCCCTAACCTGAGAGGACTGGGACTGGCTAGAGGGGAGTGTGGAGAACAGCTTATAAAGAGCCAACCTGCCCAAACCAAACAGGGTTCATGCCCAAGTGGCTAGAGAGCATTGTGTGACAGTAAGCCAGCTAATTCCCCACACAAGGGTTTTGAGGGAGGTTGTGCCCCAGGCTCTGTCACAACCAGAAGCCCTGAACATTTAATAATAATAATAATAATAAATAATAATAATAAATGTTATTTTTCTAACACCCCCCTGTCTTACACAGCACTTGGAGTGCTTCACAAAAAAAGGTAAAACCATATTATTTATTTATTTAAAATTTATATCCCATCCCTCCTGCCCACAGGGCAGCAGGCCAGTGAACAACATTAATTAAAACAGTATAAAAATTTTAAAAAGTTTAAAAATACAATATGTGGGGAAAACCCCCATCCCCACCCCACCCCTATCCCTCGCCAAAAGCCTGACGGAACAGCCAGGTCTTACATAAATGCCTAAACAGCAGGAGAGTGGGAGCCAGCCGAGCCTCCTCCAGGAGCGAATTCCACAGCACAGGGGCAGCCACTGAAAAAGATCTAACATCGGTAGCCACCCGCCTCGCCTGGGGAACCTCCAAAAAGGCTCCCATGGACGATCTCAAGGGGCACACGGGCACATGGGGAGTGAGGCGGTCCCGCAGATAAGCAGGGCCAAAGCTGTGAAGGGCTTTAAAGGTTAAAACCAGCACCTTGAACCTGGCCTGGTGCTTTATAGGCAGCCAGTGCAGAGCCCAGAGCACTGGTGTCATGTGCTCCCTGCGACCCGCCCCCGTCAGGAGACAGGCCTCCTGCACCAGCTGCAGCCTCCAGACAAGCTTCTCAGGCAGCTCCACGTAGAGCGCGTTGCAGTAATCCAGCCTCGAGGTGATGAAGGCATGGATAACAGTGACGAGGTCGGAGTCTGAGAGATACGGCCGAAGCCGCCGGACAAGATGTAACTGCCGAAACGC
>QEPC01009412.1:757627-781761 GCA_003113815.1 Sphenodon punctatus | reverse complement strand
CCCCCCCAAACCCCCCTACCCATCTCTGCCACCGGCCGGCAATCCTCCCTCCCCAGAGGATCACCCCTGATCACACCAGGGGTTCCCCTCCACACCACCCCCTAACCTCCCTCTCCTGCCACAAGAGGGAGGTCAGCAACCCCCGACAACACAACCCCAACCCCCAAAATTCCATACCTCCAATATTAAAATTCCCCACACCAGAAAGCACAGGACCCCACCCCACTCCTCCGTCATTAATCAATATCTTCACCCCACACTCCCTCCCACGTAGGGAAAGGGGGGCGGGGCAATGTCGCAACCTCTGTCACCACGCAGGGGTGCTCTGCAGAGAACATATGTCCCTGGTAGCTACCTCCGCTGCCTCCGTCCGCCAATGGCACTTTATCCTTTGACAGCGGCCTTTGGCCGCTGCCCAGACGGCACCGCCCTCAGGGGCAGCTCCCTTTTGTAGAGATGGTTACCTGCAAGGGGGAAGGACAGCAGAGTGGATGCAGCAGAGTGGATGCAGGTGGGGAGGATTCCCAGGGCCTTGGCCAGGGAGCCCACACCCCACCCTCCTTCCCAGTTCTTCTATAAACACTATAAAACAACACAAAACAATTCAGAACACTCTAAAATCTATATTAATTATTTATTATTATTATTATTATTATTATTATTATTATTATTATTTTATTATTAAATGGGGCAGGCAAAAAGGGTGGGGGAAAAGTACATTGAGGGCACCACCAGTGGATCCTAAAAGCACCTAGAAAACAAATATGTTTTTAGGTACTTTTTAAAGGTGTGGAGTGAGGATGAACTGTGATGACCATCTGGAGGGAATGAGAAGACTGCCACAGCAAAGGCCCAATTGTTTGCTGACTTCAGTTGTGATGGTGGAGCCCCCAAACAGCGGGTGGTTACTGAACGCAGATACCCATCATTGTTAGGTTCCAGGAGTAGGTCTTGAATACAGCCAGGGCCTAAACTGTTCAGGAAACTTAAAAACCAGCAGCATGATCTTAAACTCTGTCCGTCGTTCCACAGGCAGTCAGTGCAGAGAACACAGGGTGGGCATAATATGATCATGGCTGCTTAAATAAACCAGTAAGCAGCTGAGCTGCCACATTCTGAACAAGCTGCAAGCGACGGATAAGCACTGCCAGTAGCCTGTAAAAGAGGGAGGTACAAAAGTCAAGCCTTGTAGTTACCAGGCCACATTTCGATGAACAGAGGTAAACCAAAGTAACCAGTTCAATTTAATTAAATCAAAGTAACTACTCCACTGTAGTATTGAACAATGTAGTATTGAACAATGTAAACCAAAGTAGTACTGCATCCATTTACCCCTAGCTGACATGTAATGACCACTGAACTGAGGTCATTGCCCTCACACTGATAAGTGTTCACATGACATTTATTTCAAAATACAAGACTAAGGGGATCATCATGTACTCTTGATTTTTCAGGAGTACCTATTTCTTTTCCGATTCCAGCATAACTTTGGTTTAGCACTCTGTTTGTGTGAATGCTTCAGGAGTAAAGTAGAAGTAAGGCATAACTATTTATCAGAATGTGGCCTTAAGGTTGGACTAGAAGCATACCTGGGAGACAGAGGTCCAAAGGGAATCTGGGAGAGTTCCTTGTTCCAATCAAGGGAGCTATGTCTGGAAGGAAATCCCTGGAGCAGGGAAGGTGTGGAGTCTTTCTGTTTAGCACACTTTGATGTTGTGTTTGTGAACTTGATGTCACAGCTGGGCAGAGCCCTGCATAGAGCCCTGTAGCAAGCAGGAGACTGGGAATCAAGGATCTGTTGCCTGAGGAGCAATGCATTTGGTGTCTCATTCAGGGGAAACTGAGGCACAAAGTTGGGCTGAGACCCTGTGCAGGAAATGAGTAGTGGAGAACCTATCACACTGAAAGAACTGAGGGGAAAATAGAATGACCCAGGCATGGATAGTGTTGTTTCATCCCTGCTTCATCAGGCACAATTCAAAGCAGATGAAGTTACTAGATTTGCCATGGATCTTTGTTTTAGTTCTAGTTCAGGTAGCCCAGGGAAGAGGAGGGTGCTGTTTCAGTTCTTAAGACAAAGAAGGGTCAGCCAAATAATTGGACAAAGACAGAGCTGGGTGAGAAGCCTGAGGGTCAGGCAGTTGTCAGAGCAGAGCTAAGGAACAAGGCGGAAGTCATATCTGTACCCATGCAATTGCAGGTAACTAGGAGTCAGGATGGGGGGAGTGGGGGGGAGCAGGAAGAAAGGGTGCAGGTACAGGCAAGATCGGAAGTGGAGCTGAAATGGGTACATGTCACAATAGGTATACGTGTTGAAGCTGAAGCACCCAAACTATTTCCAATGAATTACACCCTAGACAATACCAGTTTAGTGTCCAATGAGTTACCCACATTACTAAGTTACCGTTTTCTGTTAGTGAACAATTGATTTTTCATTAACAGGTTACCATTATTCCATTTTGCACCATTTTACCAATTTACTGATTGATCATTTTTCTATTCATTTCCATTCATCCATTGATGACCCCCCTCTTGTGTGTGTGCACTGCACACGATGACGAAAATGATGCAAAGTAGAACTTTGGAAAGATGCTGAAACAGTAACATGGAAAGTTGAAATGGGTAGGTGAAGCCAAAGGCTGGCTACTCAATAACAGTAATCTGCAATATTTCAGGTAGTCAGCTGCTCAGCTCAGCATGCAGGCACCAATCAACAGGAATTGCAGATATTACCTGCGACTACAAACTCTGCTACCTGTTTTCAGCTCTATTAGCATAGATAAGTGCAGATGGTGCCATCTTAAAGCATGGCCACTATGGGTCCATGTCCCAGACTCCCACCTGGAAGGGGGCCCCACAAAACCCAGACTTTATTCATGATCAAGACTGTAAAATCCACTTGCTTCTGGTCAGAAAAAATTTACAGCAGGCAAGAGCTGTCTGTGTAAGAGAAGTTGAGTGGGAGAGGGTCTCTGTGATTGGCATTTCTAGCAGTGCGGCATGTCCCTGATCATGGAGCCAGCTTTGACTAATGAGGGGTCAGGAGCAGGCGTGTGTGTGGACTACGAATGCATGGATTATCTAGGGCAGTTTCAATGTGGTGAGGTAAAGTGCAGCTGGGGAGGTGGGGGGTCTTTGGGGGGGAGCAGGGATCATGCAGGGAAATGAACATATATATCTTGCTAGATTATGTAGCAAGTGTGTGTAAAACACCAATGTTTGACTTATGACAATAGCATTTTGAGAGAGAGGGCAGTTTATTTTATTTATTTATTTATTTATTTATTTATTTTATTTCTTGGCATTTTTATGCTGCCCCCCTCATGCCCATGCCATCTCGGGGCAGCTAACAATACGATAAAACAATAAAATATATTAAAACCAACATCACTTTAAAAATAATTAAAAAACCCCCAACCCTAACTGTACCCTCCAATTCCCCAAATTCCCCACCCCACCAAACTCCCCCATTTAACCCCCCCTCCCACCCTCCACTCCAAAGGCCTGGGTGAACAGCCAAGTCTTGCATGCCCGCCGAAAGGCAAGCAGACCCGGGGCCAAGCGGGCTTCGGAAGGGAGTTCCACAACCATGGCCTGACCATCAAGAACGCCCTCTCCATGGTGGCCCCCCCACCTTACACGGGGGACCTCCAGAGAGGTGCCCCCAGTGGATCAGAGGATCCGTCCTGAGTCACGGAAGGCGAGGTGGTTCCCGAGATAAGAGGGCCAAGACGTATAGGGCTTTGTAAACCAATATTAGCACCTTGAACTTGGCTCATTGCCATGTTGTTTTATTGTTTTCAAATATCTGACATCTGTGGGAGTTTCCCCCCTACGGAACCTCCCAAGTTAATATTTTTCCTATCCACTTCCTACCAAGTCAATGCCTTTCTATCCCACTCCTGCATTTGCTCAGTTTATAGAATTCCTGTCTGAATCACACCTGCTTCTTAGAATCTCAGCAGCCAGGACCCCATAGTGCCAGCTACACCAGCCAATCATGATGCAGCAGAGACTGGTGTGCTCACATGCATGTATGGGCGCATGCATGGGGAGCGTGAGGGTTTCTCAGCCATAGGAAGATCTTGGCACACGGCTTTGGTGTTAGTAACTTTGGTCACCCTTGGTTGGTTTATTTGTTGTGTTACTAGAAAATGTGAATGCTATTCATTCATTGGATATCCACTATGCATTTCAGTCTGATGCAGTCAGAAGCCTGTCCACAACCAATGACTTGGGGCTAAGTGGAGAGCAGAAAGGTGACCATGCTCCCTGGATGCTGCACCATTTCCCAGCTATTCACACTCAATGGATATTGAGCTCCCCACTTTTAGAAAGGCTCTGATGCCTTTGTGCAGGCATTTGAGAGGCAGTGTAAGTTTTGCACTTTGGTCTCTGTAGCAGCAAAGGCTTGTCCTGGGTGTCTTCCTTGCTACCAGTGTGCAGAAGGCACCCCTAGCATCATTTTTGTTTTCATTTACAAAAACCCCTTCATTTTCAGGGGTTTTCGTAAATGACACAACCATTTTTGGAGGGGTTGTTTTGTTTTTAAAAATCGCTGTACGTGTGCAAAATGCTCACCAGGCCGTGCTGTGCATACACAGCCCTTTTCCAAAATAGCAATGATAATTTTGGGAAAGGGTATGCATGCGCAGAATGGCTGCAGTGGCCATTTCGTGCATGAGCAGGGTTTTTTATTATTTTATTTTTAATGTTTAAACAAAAATGGATGAAAGCAAACAATAACAGTTTGCTTATTCACCTGTTTTCATAACATTCATTTTTGTAACGGATAGAAAACATTATGGATGCACACCCCTACTCTAGCATAATTCCCCAGCATGAGCTTGAGTCTATGGGGTAGTAGCAAGGATTCCTTGCTACTACCCCATAGACTCAAGCTTATGCTGGGGAATTATGCTAGAGTCTTTATGCATTTTCAGACATGACGGGCCTCTGGGCCTGTCACGCTGAATCACAGACCAGGATCGTTCCCTGATCCTGGGTCAGCTGTCCTTCAGAAGTGCCAGCCACATCACTGATGGGAATCAGGGAGGGAGTAGGCTTTGGGCAGGGCTAAGTGGTGTGCCATGTAACCGCAAGGCCCCACCCCCGCATTTCCATGGCCACCTGCCCTCAGGGAGCTGGACGAGCGCAGCGGCCAATGAGGCCACTGAGCCCAACCGCTTCCAGAGGCCAGGACTACAATCAGAAATGAGCCAAGGTAACCGACATTACTTTTCACCCTGGCCCATTCCTGATTGTGGTCAATCTAACCATGATTTCAGCTCTGCGGCTGGCTGCAGGGCTGGAACCGTGGTTATTAGCATTGATCCCTGCCAGATATTCACTGTGGTGAACATCTGGCAGGGATCAATCAGATGTTGCGTCAGTCACAGCCACTCCACGGTGTTCAACGTAGTTCACCGTGGTCTTCCAGGGCCATGTAACGTCTGAAAAAAACCTTTATTGCATTTAGTTCTCCACCTTGCACATGTAGTCCAGGTACCCAGACATCACTCTCTGGTTCCTCTGTTCCACTGTCCATATAGCCAGGCACCCTCTCTCCAGTTCCCTGCAGGCTGGCTCAGCCCGCTGGGACCCAGGGAACTCTCCCCACAGTCTCTTGGAAGTTCCCCAGTTCACTCATGAGGCAGAGCCTCCTACTCCTGCCTCTCCAAGAACTAACTGCCTAAGTTCTCTGCTCAGGCTGGCCCTGCCATGCCCAGCTTCACCTGTTCTCAGGTAGCCTACTCAGCCTGGCCTTTGGCTAGCACCACTGTGATGCCTTCGGTAAAGTCCTGCACCGTTACAGCACCTTCACCTGTACATGCCTCACCAGTGCTACCTTTGGCCAGCACTAATTCTCTTAAAGGGTCAGGCTCTCTCCACCAGCCTGCCCTGCCACAGTCTCCATTAGTGCTGAAATGGGTAGTGGGTTTATTCGAAGGCATTATTCCTGAGCACTAGTACCCATAACCAAAATGGGCAGTTGCATATCTGAGTTTTTTCTTCTTCTTTTTGAGTATTTCATTTTGATTAATTGGTTGCATTATTATGGTATTTCAGGCATTTTGGCATTTGGATTACATCAGTTCTGGCAAGTGTACATGCGCATTAGGAGAAATATTGCTGAATGATGTAGTTAAAATACCAAAATGACAGAAATAACCAAACTGACCCCCCCCTCCCCCAAAACCGAAAAAATCCCCAAACTGAATAACCTGAGCAGATACTTGATGGAATGTAAATGGACGTTGCTACTTATTACCCAGACTGCCTCTTTCATTGTGCAGCATGTAGATTCATGATGTTTACCCATTATCTGGATTACACATATTAGCTTTAGTCTCTGTGCTAAGTGGGGGCAGTGTGTGTCCAGTGACAGACTACGTGTGTGTGTGTGTGTGTGTGTGCGTGTGTGTGTGTGTGTGTGTGTGTGTGTGCGTGTGTGTGCGCGCACGTGTGTGTGTTATTCTCACATCCATCTAAGCTCCCCTCAGTTCATTTTCTGCCCAACAGATAGCATATTGTCGGATTTTTTACAGTCTGAGCTATGGGGAAGAACGATGGCATCTTTCTTTCTTTCTTTTTCCTTTTTTTTTTGAAGAGTAGCTCGATCTTCATTTTCTCCAGTCTGAAAAGGTCATTAAGCTCAGCAAAAAATGCCACCTCATGCAAGCGACTAGACAGTATTAACAACCTTTGTGAAGGGAGGGAACGTGTTCAAAGGAGGAAGGGGATTTGTCACAAAGAATATCCGGCTTTCACAAGAGCACCAGCTATTGTGGAGTGAGCAGGACAGGGGAGAAGGTACGCTGAGGCACCCGACTTGTGCTCTTTAGAACTGACTCAGTGCGAGAGCCAGCTCCTAAAGCAATCATTGGGGTGGGATGAAGTTCACTTAGAAAGATGTTCTGCCTGCCATTCCAGTGGAAGGTGATGTGTGGTCTGGCATCATGCTTTTTTGCACCATATGGAAGAACATCTGTAAGTGAGAGAGAGGGTTGAGTCAAGCAGAAGATTGTCCTATAGCTCTTGGCAAGACATGGAAGGACTCTGCCATTGCCACATCAGGTATCCCCATCTACCCACCCTCAGGGAGAGAGTAGTCTTCCAGATTAACTAAGAGGCTCATTTTGCAGCCTGGGCAGAACCTGCCGATATTACTATATTATTAATTACTTACATAACAGGAGTAATCTGCCTGGCACTGAACAGTCATGATTATAGACAGATCCCAGCACTGAGGGGTTTACAGTCTACTAGTCTAGGATAGTCAGGGGATATACATTCCTCTTTTACAAATGTGGAACTAAGGCTGAGGCGTGACTTGACCAAGGCCACCCAGTGAACTCATAGCTAACATAAGATCTGAACCCTAGTCTTGTAGTTCAAAGTTTAACATCTTTTCCACTAAGCTACACTAGCTCTTAACTAAAACTGAAACAAGATTTCACCAAAATGGGAAATCTCATTGAAATCCCAGTTCCCAATACAGTTTTGGTCAAATCGACAACCTTTTAGTACTCGGTAATGTCTCAACTGACATTTCATTTCTTGACCTACTGACTTTCCACTTACCAGGATCCTGTTTACCTCTTTGCCGTCATTTCAAATTCCGAGAGGTAATATCATTGCAATACCACATTTCTTGCACTCCATTGTCCCTTGTACTTCCTTGTCACTCATTGCTTGGGATGCAGATTTCTTTACTAACCTGTAATTGAGTTGCAGATTGGTCAAAGCAAAGGGAACAACACAGAACAACAATTCTGATTGGAGGCACTGGAGTGGAGGTAAAAGGTCATTGGGGAGAGGTTAAGGGGTGGTCTATTTGCTCAGTGTTGGGCTCAGAAATGTGGAAACAACAAACCCAGAAGTACCCTTGGCAATGCAGTAAGTGGAAAATGAACGGTACACAGTAGGGGTGGGAATATCGAGATCGGATAAATCCGATGCACCTGATAATTGGGTGTATCGGATTCATCCAATAAATCCGATAGTACCTGTACCAGCATACCGGTTCTTTAACATTGGGTGCTTTACCGGATTTTTTTTGCATTGCGGTCATTGAAATAAATGGCCGCAATGTAAAAAAAACCCGTAAAACGCCCAATGTTAAAGATCCAGTATGCCGATAAATCCGGTAAATCCAGTACCGGGGAGATCCAATACCAGTAAATCTGATATCTGGTATTCTCCCAAGTGTCCCACCCCTAGTACACAGTAAACAGTAAGCAGAAAGTTGGTGAATTGGGAGGGTATCTCACAATATTGAAAGACTCAAAAAATTGCATTGGTATCAGGAAACTGTTAATGGTTATTATATGGTGTGTTTTGGGGAGGGGGCTTGTGGATCTACCTGCTGTCAGGGCAGGAATCATGATGGATTTGAAAACAGAGTGGGGTTCGGATGTTCGGCTGTTCAGTCGTTTGGTTTGAAAACCAAGTTTGGGTTCAGTCATTTGGTTCAAAAACTGAGTACAGGTTTGGTCATTTGGTTCAGTTGACCAACCCGCCCAGGTTGCCAAGCTCAAAGCCTGCCTGAATGCCACTCATGCGACACTGCCTGCCTGCCCTGGCAACCCATGTTGGCTGCTACTGCCAAAGGCCCCCACCCCCCAGGCCTATATGCTGTCTGTGCAAAGGGTTCTGTACCCTGGCAACCAGAAATCCACTGTCTAACTACCAGAACCCACCATCCGCTGCTAAGGAACCTGTCTCTCTTTCTCTCTGGCACACCCACACAGACACAAGCCCTGCCCTTCCTGGGGGACTGTTTGCAAGTTGAGACCCTGCTGCTGGCACATCTTGGCATCAATGTACCTTACCTTCACTACATGTGGTGCCAGGTGCTTCTGGTAGGGATCGTCAAGCTGTATAAGATTCTGACACCTGCCAGCCAGAACTTCAGCACAGAGGAATAAAAGATTGGAGGTCAAACAAAGCTTATAACTAACAATAACAACAATAAATTTTATTAACAACAGCAACAACATTATAAAACAAAACCCAAACATATATATATATAAAAATAAAGGAAACTTAACATAGTTCTATGTGGGCCTCTCCCCCAGAACATGGGGGAAAGGCAAAACGGGTTCGTGGACCCTAGGGGTGGGCACGTCTTGTGGCATTTGGTAGCCGTTTTCTTTTGCAAAGTCCACTGCCCCAGCCACGGTCCCCTGCCACTTTGACACCGACTGCCGGTGGAGGGCGACACTGTCTATCACTGTCTGGAGGTACTGGGAATACGCCTTAACTTGGCGTTCCCGTACCTCCAGCTCCTTAAAGCATTCCACCAACTGGTCCTCCATTTTATTAATGCTGGCCATGCAGTCCCTGCTGGATCTCTGCACTTGGGCCCTAAAAGCCCTTACTGCTGCTGATTCCACCTCCACTACAGTTTCCTCGCCATAGCTGGTTGAGTGGGAAGGCGAAGGCCTTTGACGGCATCTCCTCTGGCGCTCCTGGGGCTGATGTTGTTCTACCTGGTTCATATCAGAGTCAGGCTGCCGCTTCACCATCAGGTGATGCCTTCTCTCAATGTGGGCAATGAGCCCTGAGGTGGTCCCCTCACACTGCTGCCTGAATTGTTTGCGGCAGGTCTAAAGAGCATTAAAAGATAGGATCATAAGAAGTGCCATACTGTGTCAGACCAATGGTCTGTCAAGCCCTGCCTGCATTCTGTCTCCACATGTGGGTGGGTGGGTGGCCAATCTCTCTCTGCAGGGGACTTCTGTTCCTAACAGGTCATAAGGCAATCCATTCCCTTTTGTTCCAGCCCCCATGCCTTACCTTGCAGATGGTGATTCCATCACCCTTCTCATAAAACCTCCAGACATCTGACCTTCTCCACTGAATGTTTGGGGGTGTCCCTGGTGACTGCTGCCTAGGGGTCCTCCTTGGCCTGGCACCAGTGCTGGGTCCGGCATCCAATTCCTCTCTGAAATGGGAATACATTAAGAACACCAAAGTAATATCATGCATTTATGATGATGCCTCTAGTCCTCCCTCCTTGGGGTGCTAGGGATGGTAATGGGAGATGTGACCCTGGCTGGCACGTGCAAATCCTGCCCTCCTTGGAGTTCTAGGGGATGCTAGTAATGGCAAATGGAGGGACCATGGCTGGAATGTGCAAATCCTGCCCTCCTTGGGGTGCTCGGGATGACAAATGGAGAGATCCTGGCTGGCACGTGCAAATCCTGCCCTCCTTGGGGTGCTCGGGATGACAAATTGAGAGACCCTGGCTGGCACGTGCAAATCCTGCCCTCCTTTGAGTGCTTGGGATGGCAATGGAGAGACCCTGGCTGGCACGTGCAAATCCTGCCCTCCTTGGGGTGCTGCTAGGGAGGGACGGCAAATGGAGAGACCCTGGCTGGCACATGCAAATCCTGCCCTCTTTGGGGTGTTTGAGATGGCAAATGGAGAGACCCTGGATGGCACGTGCAAATCCTGCCCTTCTTTGGGTGCTAGAGATGGCAATGGAGAGACCCTGGCTGGTATGTGCAAATCCTGCCCTTATTTGGGGGTGCGTAGGGATGGCAACTGGAGAGTGGAAACCCTTGCTAGCCTGGCACGTGTTTGGGTGGGGGTGATGCTCGTGCTTTGCCTGAATGCTGGAAGAGTCCCCCACACTACAGTACCCTCTCTCTGCTGCAGACAAACGCTGCTACCCGCTGATGCCTACTGTTTGTGCCTGACTGATGCCCACCACCTACGCACCCACCCACACGCCAGTGAGCTCGCTCTAATGGATAGAGCCTTTCTTGTTCTCAAAGTAAAAAAAAAAGTTTACAAACCTGGCAGCACCTCCTATGCCCTCCACTTGCTCCTCATCCGAGGAGCCGGCCACCACCACCAACAGTCCAGGGACTGGGCCAGCGACCGCTTCTCCTCCTCCACCACCGCCACCAGCTCTGGGAGCACCAAGTCGGTCCCCAGATGGGGAATCAAGACAACAGTCTTCTTCATTATTTTTTTTTTTTAAAAAAAGCTCACACACAGTAGACAAACAACACACAGACCAACAACAGTCACTCACCAACACTCACCAACCAAAACAGCCAAACCAAACACAGCCAAAACACATGAAACTGAACAGCCAGCCAGCCAAACACACACTCGAATTTCCGGTTTCTGGCGCGATCACGGCATCTCGCGATACCTTTTACTGAACGCCCGAACCGAACATGCCTGAACTGAACGGCCAAATCCGAACCTGGCAAATGACCTGAATGCCCGAACAAAATGCCCAAACTGAACCAGAATGAACCAAACACCCGAACTCAAACCATGATCTATTCGCCCATCCCTAATGAAAGGCCTCCAGAGGAGAGGGTGGCAGGAGTGACAGAGTCAGAGGGAGAAATCCAGATTTCAGTAAGTGCAAGGAGTTGAAAGTGGTGGGAGAGGAAGAGGTCATGAATGAAGGGGGCTTTGTTAACAGATGAGTGACAGTTCCAGAGGGAGCAGGAGAAGGGGAGTTGATTAGGGGGAAGACAGGGAATGTGAATGAGGAGGGACTGTGCAAGGAATGTGGATGACTTAGAGGAAGTATCCAGCATCATCACTGAGGCAGGTGAGGAAATAGCCAAGAGGAGCTTTCTGGCTGGCTGGCATGGGTGGAACAGCGGCAGAGGCCCAGCCAGGGGTTGGTGGCCGGCAGCACCTCCACTTGGCCGGGTGTTGCAGGCTTGGCTCGTACTCAACAGAACTCAAGCTCTACTGCCAATTGGTCAAGCCTTGCCCGGTGGTGAATCCCGTGGACACCCGGTAGCAGAAATTGGATTACCCGGTCTCAGAACCAATGGCACAGCAGAGGCAGCATTGGCAGCAGCAGCAGACACTGGATTGCCCAGTAGCAGAACCGATGGTGACACAGCAGAGGTGGCATTGACAGCAGCGGCAGACATTGGATTGCCAGGGCACAGTACCCATGGCACAGCAGACAGCAGCAGCAGGATTTGCCGGTGTGCAGCACCCATGGAGCCAGGATGGTAGGATTTGCAAGGGAAGAGCTTCCATACAACAGCAGATGGCAGCAGCAGGATTGTGTGGGCACATTTGGATTTGCCATGACAGAGCACCCATGGATCAGCACACAGCATCACTGGGATTACCAGGCCAGTGGGGCACATCACCCAGGGTTGCCAGGGCAGGCAGACAGCCACCTTGGCATGAGCACAGGCAGATTGAGACAGACTTTGAGCTTTTGCAACCTGGGTTGACAGACAGGCAGTGTGGCATGAGAGGCAGTAGGGAAGGCAGGCTGGGACCTTGGCAGGGCACTCAGATAGGCTGGCAAAGACTGCACAATGTCACAATACCAATACCGATTTCAAAGATTTTATTTTCGTTATCGTTGTCAGTCTCATGATCGTGCCGAAAACCAGAAACTGGAAACAGTATTTTGATTGCGTTTGTTCTCGTGGTGTCTGTCTGGCTTGTGTGAAAAGTGTGAAAAAATGGTTGTGAGCTTGTGTGTGTGTCTGTGTGTAGTTTGTGGTGTGTGGTGAAGGATGGAAGGTGAAAAAAAAAAGAAAAATGAAGCTGAGGAAGGTCAAGGTGGTGGAGGAGGAAGAAGTAGAGGTCCAGCCTGGACCATCTGATGAGGTGGTGGAGGTTAGCTCCTTGCCAGAGGAGGAAGAGGGCAGAGGAGGTGCCACTGCTGCCAGGTTTGTAAAATTTATTTTTGTTTATTGTTCCATATAACTTTGAAGACAAGAAGAATACTATCCTTTAGAGCGAGTTCACTGGCATGCGGGTGGGTGGGTGGTGGGCAGTCAGGCACAAACAGTGGGCATCAGCGGGTGGCAGCAGATGGGCAGCATTTGCACGTGTCTTATTTCTGTGTCTGCCACAGAGGGGGGGGGCATTCCAGCAGTCAGGCACGAGCCGCAGCACCCATCCAGACACATGCCTGCCAGGGTCTCAACTTGCCAACCCTAGCACCCCAAGAAGGGTAGGATTTGCACATGTCTTATTTATGGGTCTGCTGGGGGGGGGGGCTCTTGCAGCAGCAGCAGCAGCAGCAGCAGCAGCAGCAGCAGCAGCAGCAGCAGCAGCAGCAGCAGCAGCAGCAGCAGCAGCAGCAGCAGCAGCAGCAGCAGCCAGAGTCTTACCTTGCAGACACTACAGCACCACAGGTGGTGATGGTGTACGTGGGAGAAAGGGAAAGAGGTGAGTAGGCAGCACTGCAGCAGCAGCAGCACTTGGTATGGGAGAATGGGTATTGCTCTTGGAAGGACTAGAGGTAGCACCATGAATGCATGATATTATGTAGGTGTTGTTTATGTGTTCCTGGTTCAGAGATGGTGATGATGATGACGTGGCTGATGCCAGAACTCCATCATGGCAGAGGTCGAAGCCACAGGAGCCACCCGAAACCAGGCCGACGAGGTCCGTGGTGTGGAAATATTTCCACACCCCCAAGGGCAGATTCTCAGAATGCAAGGTAAGGCACGGGGGCTGGAACAACAGGCAATGGATTGCCCTATGACCTGTTAGGAAGTCCCCTGCAGGGAGAGAGATTGGCCAGCCACTCACTTGTGGAGACAGAATGGAGGCAGGGTTTGATAGACCATTGGTCTGACACAGTATGGCACTTCTTATGTTCCTGTCTTTTTATGTTCTTTATATCCGTGACAAAAAGATTAAAAGAGGGTCACAGGGGACCACCTTGGGGCTGATTGCGCACGTGGAGAACGTCTACCTAATTGAGGTGGCGCGTGATGGTTCTCGGGCTGGAAGGCGCAGCAGGGACTCCAGGGAGGAACAGCCCACTAAGGAAGGGGGGAAGGCATGGCAGAAGTGCCGCCATCACAGCCCTTCCCCCTCCAGTTCCACTGAGGAGTCTCCAGCCCCCCAAGAGGAGACCCACGAGGCAAGGCCATTTCGGGCCAAACTAGAGAGACCCACAAAAAAATATATGGACATGCTCAGGGTCCACGCCCAAAATATGGAGGACAGGCTGGTGGAGCAGTTGGAGGAGCTCCAAGTAAGGGAGCTCCAGGCGGAGGCGAGAAGCACTGAGAAGGATGTCCTCAAACTGTTCCACCAGTCTGTCATCAAATGGAAGGTGTCCCTGGAGGGGGCCCTGGACTTTGCCTGGCGACATGGCTACGAGGTGGAGGAGGTGCCCGCCTCTCGGTCCCATGCACCACTGTCTCCTTTTCCCCACATTCCGAGGGACAAGCCCACAGACCCCTAATTTATTTTCCTTTCTTTGTATATTACTGTTTGTTTGCAAAAGTTGTAATGTTATTTTAAAAGTTTTTATAAAAGTTATATTTGTTACCAGCTGAGTTTGAACAGTCCAATCTTTTATCCCTCTGTGCTGCTTCTAGCAGGTGGCAGAATCTCATTGTATACAGCTTTTCAGATTCCTACATGACAGCAGCAGCACATGGAGCGTATTAGTCCCAAGATGTGCCAGCAGGGTCCCAACTTGCAGACAGCCCACCAGGAGAGGCAGGGTTTGTGTCTGTGTGGGTGTGCCAGAGAGAGAGAGAGGCTGTGGCAGTCTGACAGAGGCATAAGCAGGCATCGCCTAATGTTCCAGACAGGGAGGGTTGTCATACCGCTGCATCCAGAAGCTACCACTCCAGCCCCACGACCCACCATCAGGGTTCTGGGGCCGTCATTCCACTCACATGGACTAGTCATTCCACCTTTTATTTATGAGGTAGCAACCTGCTGCTCATGCCCAAATCAACTGCCCACCACCATGGCATACCTGTTCTGATGGCCTCGAGCTCCTCTCTAGGCTAAGAAGCACTCTCCCTTTCAGAGTCACAGTTCCATCTAACCCTTTTTAGGGATATAAGACAAGTCCATGCAGGGAACGCAGGGTGACATGGTGAGAATAATGAGAGCCAGCACGAAAAACCTTTATTTACGAGGTAGTGACCTGCTGCTCGTGGAGAGAGAGACAGAGACAGAAAATCTCCCCACTGCTAGAAGGAGAGACAGACACGATACCACCCATGCTGTCACCTGCAGTATATGGTCAAAGAGAGAGAGAGAGAGGGAGAGAGAGGGTCCTCGCTAGAACGAGAGAGATGGGGATGGAGGGGGAGAGGCGTATCCAGCTCAAGCTGCCACCTGCCAGAACCAGCGAGAGAGCTTATGCGTTCTCATGCTCAATGGCCACATCCAGCAGCAAACCTACCAGAATGAGATCTAAATGAAATAACACACAACAAAATTATGTGCCCCTGCCTGTGTGCCTCCTTTTATCACCTGTACCTCCCTGTACCACCTACTGAAATGATTGAAACAAGTGTGCCCAACCAAGCACTAATTCTTGGGACATCATTCAACTACCATGGGATGTCATTCCAGTGTACCTGAAGCAACCACTCCAGTCCCAGGAACCATCATCAAGATCCCGGAACCATCATTCCAGTCACGGGGGGCTGTCGTTCCATTCCACTGCATCCAGAAGCAGTCACTCAAGTCCCAAGAACCATAATCTGGGAGCTGCTGCTGCTTGTGCCTGACTGGCCAGGGCCACCAGCGCCCACCCTCAAGCCTGCCCCCCCACCAGCCTACTCCTCTGCACCCACCCACATATGTCCACTGAAGCTGCTGAAAGAGCCCCTCTGACCACCAGCACCTGCCACCTGCTGCTCGCTGCCAAAAAGTCTGTCTCTCTTTCTCTCTGGCACCCCCTCACAGGAAATATGATATCCCTGGCTGACTGCTCTATCTGGGGTGCTGTCTGCAACTCTGCCACCCCCCACCCCCAAGGCGATATTTCTATGAGCTGAACACACCTCTCCACTCGAGGGCTTCAAAGGGACCAACCATCAAATGTAACCAAGTATTATATATCACAACTCAGCTTCCCAAGGCTTCCTCCATGCAGCGATCTATCTGTGAGAGCGGGCAGTGCACCCAGAACCCTGACGGTGGGTCCTGGGGCTGAAGCGGCTGCTTCTTGATACGGTAGGATGACAGTTCCCCATGAGCGGAATGATAGCCCCAGAACCCTGAGGGTGGGTTCCTGTACTAGAGTGGCAGCTTCTGGATGATGTGAATGGACAGCCCTCCCTGCCTGGAATGTAGGCCTCAGAACCCTGACGGTGGGTCCTGGGGCCGGAGTGGCTGCTTCTTGATATGGTAGGATGACAGTTCCCCGTGAGCAGAATGACGGTCCAGAACCCTGCGGGTGGGTCCTGGGACTAGAGTGGAAGCTTCTGGATGACGTGGATGGACAGCCCTCCCTGGATGGAACATAGGACCCAGAACCCTGATGGTGAGTCATGGGGCTGGAGTGGCTGTGTTTCTTGATGCGGTGGAATGACAGCTCCTCGTGAGCGGAATGATGACCCCCGAACCCTGAGGGTGGGTCCTGGAACTAGAGTGGCAGATTCTGGATGACATGGATGGACAGCCCTCCCTGCCTGGAATGTAGGCCCCAGAACCCTGACGGTGGGTCCTGGGGCTGGAGTGGTTGCTTCTTGATATGGTAGGATTATCGTTTCCCATGAGCAGAATGATGGCCCCAGAACCCTACGGGTGGGTCCTGGGACTAGAGTGGCAGTTTCTGGATGACCAGCTCTCCTTGCCTGGAACGTAGGCCCCAGAACCCTGATGGTGGGTCCTGGGGCTGGCGTGGCTGTGTTTCTTGATGCGGTGGAATGACAGCTTCCCATGAACAGAATGTGGTCCTGTGACTAGAGTAGCAGCTTCTGGGTGATGTGGATGGACAGCCCTCCCTCCCTGGAATGTAGGCCCCAGAACCCTGATGGTGGGCCCTGGGGCTGGAGTGGCTGTATTTCTTGATGCGGAGGAATGACAGTTCCCTGTGAGCAGAATGACAGCACCAGAACCATGAGGAATGAGAAGTGGAATGACAGCCCTCCCTGCCTGGATCATAGGCCCCAGACCTCGGTGGTGGGTTCTGTGGCTGGAGTGGCTGTGTTTCTTGATGCAGTGGAATGACAGCTCCCTGTGAGTTGAATAATGGCTCCAGAACCCTGAGGGTGGGTCCTGGGACTAGAGTGGCAGCTTTTGGATGTAGTGGAACGACAGCCCTCCCTGCCTGGAACATAGGGCCCAGAACCCTGAGGGTGGGTCCTGGGGCTGGAGTGGCTGGAGAACTTTGAAGGCCAAAGTGGAGAAGGGTTCCATTTGAACAGCCATTGAACATGGGTCAGTCGGTCCTAAGAGATAGGCAAGCACCAGTCACGGCCAGGAATGGTCTCAGCACGAAGACCATGTGAGCTAGGATCTCCCATTCTGCCCCATTGTTCACCCAGCCCCTGGCTGCCAGCGCTCTCATCTGAGCTATGGCCATCTACAAGATTGAGGAGCAAATGACTGCACCAGCAGACCAGCACCAGCAGCCGACAATGGATTGCCAGGGCACTGTAACTGCGCTTGGCACCCCTGCTCAGCCGGAAGTTGCAGGTTGGCTGATATTAGCGGAGGAGCAGCAGAGGCCCAGCCAGGGCTCGGTAGCTGGCACCCCTGCTTGGCCAGGCATTGCAGGTTTGGGTCATACTCAACCAAACTAAAGAAGCTCTATTGCAAATTGGAAAAGCCTTGCCCGGTGGTGAATCTCATGTTCACCCAGTCCCTGGCCACCGGCGCACACATCCAAGCTATGGCCATCTACAAGATTGAAGAGCAAATGGCTGACATGCATTACCACCACAAGCAGAAGACATTGGATTGCTTGGACACAGAACCCATGGCACTGACAGCAGAGGCGGCATTGGCAGCAGCAGCAGACATTGGATTGCCCAGGCACAGAACCCATGGAACAGCAGAGACGGAAGCAGCAGGATTTGCTTGTGTGCAGTACCCATGGAGTCAGGATCATAGGATTTGCAAGGGAAGAGCTCCCATACAGCAGCAGATGGCAGCAGCAGGATTGCATGGGCACATTTGGATTTGCCATGACAGAGCACCCATGGACCAGCAGACAGATGGCAGCTCGATTACCAGGCCAGTGGGGCACATGACCCAGGGTTGCGAGGGCAGGAAGACAGGCACCTTGGCATGAGCAGAAGGCAGGCTGAGTCAGGGTTCGAGCATGGCAACCTGGGCGGGCAGACAGGCAGCGTAGCATGAGAGGCAGACAGACTGAGGCAGGGTTCAAGCTTTGCAACCTGGGCGGGCGAATTGGGCAGGCAGACAGGCAGCGTGGAATGAGAGGCAGGCAGACTGAGGCAGTACTTGAACTTTGCAACCTGGGCAGGCAGACAGGCAGCGTGGTATGAGAAGCAGGCAGATTGAGGCAGGGTTCAAGCTTTGCAACCTGGGTGAGTGCATGGGCAGAAAGGCAGCCTGCCATGAGAGGCAGGCTGAGGCAAGGTTCGAGCTTTGCAACCTGGGCGAGTGCGTGGGCAGACAGGCAGCATGCCATGAGAGGCAGGCAGACTGAGGCAGGGTTCAAGCTTTGCAACCTGGGCGGGCAGGAAGACAGGCGGTGTGGCATGAGAGGCTGTAGGGAAGGCAGGCTGGGACCTTGGAAGGGCACTCAGATTGACTGGCAAAAACTGTACAGCGAGAGAGCGAGTCACATAGGTGGGCTGAGATCGTCTAGCTAGAGGCCAGCTGGCAGGCTTACAGTTTCCCAATGCCACCCTGCATCATGAGGTCAGTCAGATAAGCCGACCAAGGCCATCTAGTATGAGAGAGAGAGAGAGAGAGAGAGAGAGAGAGAGAGAGAGAGAGAGAGAGAGAGAGGCAGGGCGGGCATTAGGCATTGGGAGGGACAGCACCTCAGCACAGCAGCAGCAGTCCAGATTGAGGAGTAGACCCTGCTGGCTAAAAGGGGTGGCTTCTCCCACTCCCACCATCCCCAGGGGTGTCCTGCTGTATAGCCCGCTCTGCCTTCTGGACCCTATCCACCAGCTCACCCTTCCAGTACTCATAGAGATGTGTCTGGCGTGCCACGTTGCCCTTGATCCTGGGGTCCAGCATTGTTGCCAAGACATCTTCCACCCGCCGCAGGAGCTCGTAAAACCGCACCTTCAGCCCTGTCTTCAGCTGCCGCACCAGGTCAACCATCTCATCAGTCAGCTTCATGCCCTCAGGGCCACACTCCTGCCCCTGGAGAATCTCCTCCAGCCTCCTGAGGAGACTCTGGACCAGAGGGGTCACCTGGCTGATGGTGGCCGTGGAGGAGCTGATGGTCTCCATCATGGCCAGGAACATTCTGAGCACAAAGATTGTGTGAGCCAGTATCTCCCATTCCACCCCGTCATACCTTGGAGGTGCCCTGCTGTCCGTCACCAGTTGAATCTGATGCAAGGTGGCTTTCTGCTCGAGAAGCCGCTCGAGCATCAGGGAGGTGGAATTCCACCATATGGAGACAACCTAGACAAACTGGTGCACTGGGGAGCCTTGCTCTGCCTGCTTGGCCAGGAGGAGCTCGCTGCCCTTCACGCTCCGGTTAAAAAAACTGGCCAGGTTCCTCCCCTGCTCAATCAGGGAGCCAAAGGTGCCTGCCCCAATCCCCTTCTCCCCCAACCCCAGAGCGTCCCTGACCACAAGATGGAGGGGGTGTGCAGCGCAAGGGATGCTCATGAAGCCCCCCTCATGTATGGCCTTCAATATATTTGCCACGTTATCCGTCACCACACACCCCTTGGTGAAGGGTGCATCTGGCGTGACCCACTCCCTCACCATGGCAGTCAGGGCTGTCTCGATGTTCCAAGATGTATGGGGGCCATCCATGACTTCCTCCTGAAGCAGGGCCCACCTATACCCTGCTTCAGGATCCGCCCTGCCACTGGGAAAAGCTGCCTCTGGGTCCTGCCACCAGTGCGCCATCACCACCAGGTATGCATGCTGTGCATTTCTACTGGACCACAGGTCAGTGGTGAAGTGTATGGTAGCATCTCCCAGCCCCTGCCAGCTGCTCCCTCACCCACTCCTTCAAAGCCTAGTACAGGGCTGACACCACCTGATGACTCAGGATGGTGTGTGATGGCAGCTGAAACTGGGGGGCCAGGAACCCAATTAGTCGCCTAAAACCGATGTCCTGTACCATGGAGAAGGGCTGCCCATCGAGCGCTATAATTTCACCCAACAGGCAGGTGGCTTTTGATTGAAAGCCACGCTGCCCTCCAGCTGCCGATAACCTTGGCAGCTGCCCCCACCCCAGCTCCTCCATGGTGGACTGACGGTGCTGGCGAGGATGCTGCTGTTGTTCTTCCCCCCTAGCAGGAATACTGCTCCTGCTGCTAGAGGCAGCTGTTGGTGCAGAACGCTTGCCCACTGAAGGAGGCAGATGACTGGCTGCTGCAGTCGGGAACCTGCTGGCATCCACTGCCTGCCCACCTGCCTGCTTAGCAGCAGAGCACTGTGGCATACCTTCAGGTGCCTCGCTTCACCACCTTATTCCACAAAGTGCACTGCACCTCCCTCAGATTATCCACTCGCACCAACTTGAAATGTGCCCAGACAGAGGATATTTTGCCTCCTCCTGCCTTCTGGCCTGCACCGGGAGATGCACCTCTACCAGCGCTGCTGGGAGGGGTAGAACTTGGTGGTGACACCGCTCTGGGAGGGACAGCCATCACCTCAGCTCCAGACATCTCCTCCGTGGGACTAGTGTCTGCCTCACTGTCCCCAATCACAGTGAAGTCCCGCAAAGGGGAATACTGGGACCCTGAGGCTTGACTGCCCACCATGCTGCTGCCACTCTTCCTGTGCCCCCTATAGCTGCTACTGCTGCTGCTCCTCTCCCTGCTGCCATTGCCCGAGGATTGGGCCCTGCCTCTAGCAGCCAGGGTGGGACCTACCAGTCCTGGACTGCTGAGGATCACCTCAACAATGGGGGACATTGGTGGCCCTGGAAGAACAATTGAAGCACCTGCTCTAGCAGCAAAGACAGCCGCAGCCTCATGTACTTCAGGCCTTCCAGTGCCCTGCGTAGCAGTGGAAGATGCTGGCAGGAGGCAACACCAAACCACCCCCAGGTTAGTGCCACTTCTGGGAACCTCTGAAGCCTGTTGCCCCAAATCAGGCCTTTAGAGTTCACCACCGACCTGTGGTCCAGTAGAATTGCGCAGCCCTGACTGCTGGAAGGGCGAGCTGGTGGATAGGGTCCAGAAGGCAGAGCGGGCTATCCAGCAGGATGCCCCTGGGGATGGTGGGAGTGGGAGAAGCCACCCCTTTCAGCCAGCAGGGTCTATCCCTGCCCCCACCCTAGCAGTAGCAGCACCAACAACAAGATGAGCAGCAGCAGCAGCAGCAGTACCCCTATTGCCAGCAGCAGCAGCAGCACCCCTATTGCCAGCAGCAGCAGCAGCTCCTCCTATGTGCAGGTCACTCTGGGGAGCATGGGGACCTTCACAATAGGGCAAGCAGCGTGGCTGAGGACAGTGGTGGACGTGATGCCCAGGCAGAGGTACCAGAGGGAGTACGACGGTGCCTCAGCAGCAGTGGAGACTTACCTGGAGGAGGAGCCATGCATCGATCCCAGCAGCGATCCCTTGGCCTATTGGGCAACTGCTGCTGTGCTGAGGTACTGTCCTTCCCTCCCAATGCCTGGCGCCCGCCATACCCCCTCCCCCCCCCTCATACTAGATGACCTCAGCTGCCTTATCTGACTGACCTCATGATGCAGGGTGGCATTGGGAAACTGTAAGCCTGCCAGCTGCCCTCTGACTAGATGATTTCAGCCCGCCTATCTGACTGGTTCTCTCTCTCTCACTGCACAGTCTTCTCCAGCCTATTTGAGTGCCCTGCCAAGGTCCCAGCCTGCGTTCCCTGCAGTCTCTCATACCACACTGCCTGTCTGCCCATCCAGATTGCAAGCTCAAACCTGCCTCAGTCTGCCTGCTTTCTTTTCATGCCACGCTGCATGTCTGCCCACCCAGGTGGCCTAGATCAAAGCCTGCCTCAGTCTGCCTGCCTTCTGCTCATGCCACACTGCCCGCACACCTACACAGGTGGCCTAGATCAAAGCCTGCCTCAGTCTGCCTGCCTTCTGTTCATGCCACGCTGCCTGCCCACCCAGGTGGCCTATATAAAAGCTTGACTCAGTCTGCATACCTCTCATGCCATGCTGCCTGCCTGCCCGCCCGCCCTGTGGGCAAAGCTGAAACCCTGCGCTGACCTGCCTGCCTCTCATGCTACGGTGTCTGTCTGCCTGCCCTGGCAAACCTGGGCAATGTGCCCCACTGGCCTGGTAATCCCACCGCTGCTGTTTGTTGGTCCGTGGGTGCTCTGCCCTGGTCAATCCAAATGTGTCCACACAATCGTGCTGCTGACGGATGCTGCTGTATGGGAGCTCTTCCCTGGCAAATCCTATCATCCTGGCTCCATGGGTGCTGCGCACTGGCAAATCCTGCTGCTGCTGGCTCTGCTGTTCCACGGGTTCTGTGCCCGGTCAATCCAATGTCTGTACCCAAGTACCCTGTAAACTGTACACGTCTCTGGTGTCGAGGAATAAATTAATACTTACACTGTTGGTGAAATCTGTGAGAGTCTTTATTTATCTCAAAGCGCTGAGAGAGAGAGCAATACTGTCTCCACGCAGGGAAACAGGCTGGTCTGCCTCCTCCCAGGATACACAAGTTTTTTTAGATTACTATACAGGCAAAAGATACATACTTGTCAATCAAAGGGCAATGTAATACAATGATGGAAAGTTACTAAATTACACAATGTTTGCATATCTGGGCTGGTTCTTCTCAAAACTATATGAGCCAGACTGTTTATAATATATGGTGCCTAAACAAATCTATTTACCTTGCACAGCTGCAAGGCCACTCTATGCTATCTGCTGTGGGAAAGCGGAAAAGGTGTCCCACTGTCTCAATGCCTCGTATACATGGAGCGGTTTCCCAGGCCTTGTTATGTGAAACTGAACTCAAATTGGTCTCAAACCTATTTCTATCTAACAGGCTGAAGACTCACTTCTATTAAGACTGAGTATTACCCAGCATTCATCTGACTTCCATTTTGTGTTACCTTCCTTTGGCTACTGTGATTCAATTCCATAGGATCCCCTATAAATTTTCCTCCACACTGGGCAATCCAATATCTGCTCCTGCTGCCAATTCTGCCTCTGGGCAATCCAATGTCTGCTGCTCCTGCTGCCAATGCTGCCTCTGGGTAATCCAGTGTCTGCTGCTGCTGCTGCTGCTGCCAATGCCACCTCTGCTGTCTGTGCCATGGGTTCTGTGCCCCAGCATTCCACTCGCAGAGAGCCATCTTTCAACTGCATCAAGAAGCATCCACTGCAGCCCCAGGACCCGCCGTCAGGGTTCTAGGGTCTATGTTACAGGCAGGGAGGGCTGTCCAATATCTAGAAGCTGCCACTCTAGCCCCAGGACCCACCCTCAGGGTTCTTGGGCTTGTCATTCCGCTCACAGGGCACTGTCATTCCACCGTCTAAAGAAGCAGTCACTCCAGCCCCAGGACCCAACGTCAGGGTTCTGGGGCCTACATTATGGTGGGTCCTGGGGCTAGAGTGGCAGCTTCTAGGTATTGGCCACAGCCCTCCCTGCCTGTAACTTGGTCCCAGAACCCTGATGGCGGGTCCTGGGGCTGGAGTGGCTGTTTCTTGGTGTGGCGGAATGACATCGCCTCTGTGCGAGGAATGATGGCCCGACCCATGATGGTGGGTCCTGGGGCTAGAGTGGCAGCTTCTAGATACATATTTGCCACAGCCCTCCCTGCCTGTAAGTTGGCCCCAGAACCCTGATGGTGGGTCCTTGGGCTGGAGTGGCGTTTCTTGATGCGGTGGAATGACATCGCCTTTGTGTAAGGAATGATGGCCTGACCCATGATGGTGGGTCCTGGGGATAGAGTGGAAGCTTCTAGATATTGGCCACAGCCCTCCCTGCCTGTAACTTGGCCCCAGAACCCTGACAGCGTGTCCTGGGGCTGGAGTGGCTGTTTCTTGTTGCGGTGGCTTGACATCACCTCTGTGCAAGGAATGATGCCACCAGACCCATGACAGTGGGTCCTGGGGCTAGAGTGGCAGCTTCTAGGTATTGGCCAGTCACAGCCCTCCCTGTCAGTAATGTAGGCCTCAGAACCCTGACGGCGGGTCCTGGGCCTGAAGTGGCTGTTTCTTGATGCGGTGGAATGACATCGTCTCTGTGTGAGGAATGATAGCCCTAGACCCATGATGGTGGGTCCTGGGGCTAGAGTGG
>QEPC01009412.1:731605-756594 GCA_003113815.1 Sphenodon punctatus | reverse complement strand
TAAAAACAAAAAATAACACCTAAATCTATCTAATATAATCTAAATAAATGATAATATGGAGGTAAATGGGTTGGATGGGTGAAACAGGAGGAGGATGGCAATGGATTAGGAATAAGAAGGAAAAAAAGGGCAGAGAGAGAGGGAGCCTTCTGAAACGCCTGCTGTTCAGGAACAGTGACTAGCTCAGAAGGTGTTGGGAAGTGGGGAGGCAATCAGTTTTGTTTCTAACTTTGCCCGCCTCACCGCAAGCTCCATTGGCTCTGTGCAGCCTAGTCCGTGGCCAATCTCAGACTGCGAAGCCAGTGGTCTGAGGCGAAAAGGGATGGTTAATGGGCAGGCTGGCTGCTACTCCAAGCCTCTCCACCCCTGGTGCCTGGAAGTCTGCTCCTCAGCTGACTCCCCCTCCCTGTCATGTTTTGTCTTCCAGGGACATGTTTTTGCCACCTGAACTCACCCAAACGTGTTCCAAACTGACCGAACTGTTCGATCATTTCGACGTTCAGAATCTAGTTCGGTTAGGTCAGTTCGGGTTCGGTCATCCAAATAGGCCGAGTTCGGGCCGAACTCTGAACTTCCAAACCACGTTCGCCCATCCCTAAGGAACAGAGTGCACCATGGGACCATCTCGCCGCCAGCCCAGAAGATGGATGGGCCCAGCAACAGGCCACCAGGAGCACGCCTCAGACTCTGCATAGAGCAAGTAAGTCCCAAGCACCAATAGCCCAGCGCCCCAAGCCGGCCAAGCTGGGAGGTGCTCCTAGGCTGGCTGGCAGCTTCACCACCAGTAGGAAAAAAGGGGGGGCACAGACATTTCTTGTCCCTGGCCCCATCCCAAGCTAGCTACGCCCCTGCTCAGGCACACCCACACAGACACAAGCCCTGCCCCTCCTGGGGCGCTCTCTGCAAGTAGAGACCCTGCTGGCACATCTTGGGGCTAATACACTACTACTTGTGTTGCTGCTGCTGTCAGGTAGGGATCTGACAAGCTGTATATACAATGAGATTCTGCCACCTGCCAGAACTTCAGCACAGAGGGATAAAAGGTTGGGAAGGTCAAATAAAGCTCATAATAATAAATATAACTTTTATAAAAACCTTTTCAACCACAACAACACATTACTACAACTTCATAAAACCAAAACCAAACATTTATATATATATATAAAAAAAGGAAACTTAGGGGTCTACTTTGTGGGCCTGTCCCCTGGAACGTGGGGGAAAGATGAAAGGGGTGCACAGGACCTAGGGGCGGGCATCACGTCCTCCTCCATTTGGTACCCATGTTGGTGGGAAAAGTCCACGACCCCTGCCACGGCTGCCTGCCACTTGGGGACTGACTGGTGGTACAGTTCCAGGTCGGCGATCTCAGTGCGGAGGTACTGGGAATAAGCCTCAACCTTGTGTTCCCATACCTCGACCTCCTGGAACCATTCCACCAGCTGGTTCTCCATTGTGAGGGCTTGGAGCCTTAGCCCATCCATATATTTTTTGTTGGCCTCCAGAAAGTTCTGTGTTGGCCTCTTGAGTTGGGCCCGAAAAGCCTTTGCCGCTTCAGTCTCCTCCCAGGGGATTCCTCAGCGGAGCTGGAGGAGGGGGAAGGGCTGTGATGGCGGTGCTTCTGCCGTGCCTTCCCCCCTTCTTCTGGTGATGCTTCTCCATGCCAGAGTCCCGCCATGTCACCTTCTGTTGGTGCATGTTCTCCACATGGGCGATTAGGCCAGATGTTGTTCCCTGCATGCCCCTTTTTATTTTTTTGTCGCAGATCTAAAGAACATAAAAAGATAGGAACATAAGAAGTGCCATACTGTGTCAGACCAATGGTCTGTCAAGTCCTGCCTGTATTTTGTCTCCACAAGTGGGTGGGTGGCCATTGGCCAATCTCTCTCTGCAGGGGACTTCCTAACAGGTCATAGGGCAACCCATTTCCTGTTGTTCGCCATTTCCTGTTGTATATGGTGAATCTGCCTTTCGGATTGTCATAGTACTGCCAGACTGCAGATCTCATGTGTCTGCTTTTTGGCAGTGGTTCCAACCTCCGTCTTGATGGGGTTCTGGCCTAGGCACCAGCGGCGGGGGCAGCATCATCACCCTCTCTGAAACAGGAACACATAAACAACACCTAAATAATATCATGCATTTATGGTGATGCCTCTAGTCCATCCTAGAGCAATACCTACTCACCTCTTTCCATTTCTCTCACATACACCACCACCACCTGTGGTGCTGTAGTGTCTGCAAGTTTAGACTGCTGCTGCTGCTGCTGCTGCTGCTGCAAGTGCCCCCCCCCCCCACTCTGTGGCAGACCCATAAATCAGACACGTGCAAATTCTGCCCTCCTTGGGGTGCTAGGGGTGGCAACTGGAGAGACCCAGGCTGACACGTGCAAATCCTGCCCTTTTTTGGGTGCTAGGGATGACGACTAGAAAGACCCTGGCTGGTAGGGATGTGAGAAAAGATCACAGTTCAGTTGTTCGGTTGTTCAGTTGTTCGGTTCAGGAACTGAGCTCGGGTTCGGTCGTTCGGTCCAGGGACCGGGCTCGGGTTCGGTCAATTGGTTCGGTCATTTGATTCAGTGGCGTTCGGTTCGGCTGTTCAGAAATCAGTTTTGGTTTCAGTCTAGGTATCATGTGGTCCCGTGATTGCGTTGGAAACTGGAAACTCGAGTGTGTGCTGAGTTTGTGTGGAGAGAGAGCATGTGTGGTGTGGCTGGTTGGCTGTTTGTTTTTTGTGGTGTGTTTTGACTGTGTTGGACTGTGTGTTGGTTTGACTGTGTTGGTTTGGCTGGTTGGTGAGTTGGTGGGTGACTGTTTTGTTTGTCTGTAGTTTGTGTGGGACTTTGAAAAAAAAATTAAGAGGGTCAGCCTTAATAGGACCTGGAAGCTAGCCAAGGTGGCAGAGCTGGTGGAGGAGGTTGCTGCGGTTGCCCCTGGACCTTCAGTGGTGGAGGTTGACTCCTTGTCAGAGGAGCAAGAGCCGGGCACAGGAGGTGATTCCAGTTATGTAAAAAAAAAATTTACTTTGAGGAAAAGAAGAATACTATCCTTTAGAGAGAGCTCACTGGCATGCGGGTGGATGAGTGGGTGGTGGTCAGTCAGGCACAAACAGTGGGCATCAGCGTGTGGCAGCGGATGTCTGCCACAGAGAGAGAGGGTGTGAGGGGCTCTTCCAGCAGTCAGGCATGAGCACGAGCAGCACCCCCACCCAAACATCTGCCAGCCATCCCTAGCAAGGGTCTCCACTCTCCAGTTGACATCCCTACCTAGCACCCTCAAAGAAGGGCAGAATTTGCATGTGCCAGCAAGGTTCTCCAGCGCTAGGACCCCAAGAATGGCAGGATTTGCATGTGCCAGCAAGGGTCTCTCCATTTGCCATCCCTAGTATAGCACCCCAAGGAGGGAGGACTAGAGGCATCATCATAAATGCATGATATTATTTAGGTGTTGTTTATGTATTCCTGTTTCAGAAAGGGTGATGATGCCGCCCCCGCTGCTGGTGCCCACCGGACCACCAGAACCCCATCGAGGCGGAGGTCGCCACTGCCAGACAGCGGGCACGTGAGGTCCGATGTCTGGCAGTGGTATGAGAAGCAGAATGGATTTGCCATCTGTAAGGTAAGGCATGGGGGCTGGAACAACAGGGAATGGATTTCTCTATGACCTGTTAGGAAGTCCCCTGCAGAGAGAGATTGGCCACCCACCCACTTGTGGAGATAGAATGCAGGGAGGACTTGACAGACCATTGGTCTGACACAGTATGGCACTTCTTATGTTCCTTCCTATCTTTTATGTTCTTTGGTATGCAGAAAAAACATTTAAAATGTCCAGCCAGGGGACCACATCAGGGCTGATAGCCCATATTGAAAAACTCCACAGGGAGACGGTGACTACACGGCAGAACTCTGGTGTGGCCATGGTGGAGCATCATTGTCAGAAGAACGGGTGAAAGGCACTCCAGAAGAGATGCCGTCAAAGCCCTTCCCCATCCTCCAACTCCGCTGAGGAGTCCCCCCAGGAGAAGTCTTCAGTGGCAAGGACCTTTTGGGCCAAAGTGGAGAAGCCCACCCAGGACTTCCTGGAGTACGGCTGCAAGCCTTAAATATGGAGAACTGGCTGGTGGTCAAGTTCCAGGAGGTTGAGGTAGATAGACAGAAGGTGGAGGCGTACTCCAAGTATGTCTCTGCCGAGATGGCCAACCTGGAACTGTACTACCAGTCGGTGCCATGGCAGGGGCCATGGACTTCGCCCTCCAGAATGGCTACCAAATGCTGGAGCACGGGGTGCCTGCCCACCCCTAGGTCCTGTGCGCTCCTTTTGACTTTGCCCCAAGTTCAAGGGGACAGGCCCAAAGACTAAGAGACTCTGTAGACCCATTAAGTTTCCTTTCAATGTTTGTTTTTGGTTTTATAAATGTGTTGCTGTTGTGGTTGTTGTTTGAAAAGTTTTTATAAAAGTTCTATTTGTTGTTGTTACCCACTTTGTTTGACTAGTCCAATCTTTTATCCCTCTGTGCTGCTTCTGGCAGGTGGCAGAATCTCATTGTATGTACAGCTTGTCAGATCCCTATCTGACAGCAGCAGCAGATGTAGCGTCACCACCAGGTAGGCATGCTGAGCATTACTGCTTGACCACAGGTCTGTGGTGAAGTGGATGGTGGCACCCCCCAGTCCCTGCCAGCTGCTCCCTCACCCGCTCCTTTAAAAGCCCTGTACAAGGCTAGCACCACCTGCCGACTTAGGGTGGTGTGCGACAGCAGCTTAAACTGGGGGGACAGGAAGCCAATCAGGTGCCTGAACCCCATGTCTGTGACCACTGAGAAAGGATGTCCATCCAAGGTGATCATTTCCCCCAACATG
Source organism: Sphenodon punctatus (assembly GCA_003113815.1). Taxonomy (NCBI): domain Eukaryota; kingdom Metazoa; phylum Chordata; class Lepidosauria; order Sphenodontia; family Sphenodontidae; genus Sphenodon; species Sphenodon punctatus. The sequence goes on along the minus strand of QEPC01009412.1, from coordinate 751,742 downwards.
TGCGTGACTTTCGCTTGAAAGCCATGCCGCCCTCCACGTCCTGCAGCCAACAAAGGACTTGGCAGCTGCCCCCACCCCAGCTCCTCCATGGTGGACTGATGCTGTTGCTACTGCTGCTGCTGCTGCTGCTGCTTCCCCCTAGCAGCAATATCGCTCCTGATGCTAGAGGCAGGACACTTGTCCACTGATGGAGGCGGACGACTGGCCGCTGCAGTCGGAAACTCACTGGCGTCCACTGCCCCTGCCTGCCCTCTTAGCAGCACAGTGCTGTGGCATCCCTTAAGGCACCTTGCCATGGCTGTTGTGTCAAGGTTGGTGAGCACCTGCCCACGCTGCACCACCTTCTGGCACAAAGTGCACTTCACCTCCTTTGGATCATCCGCCTGCACCAACTGAAAATGCGCCCAGATAGAGGATTTGTTGAACCCTCCTGCCTTCTGGCCCACACCAGGTGATGCACCGCTGGCAGCGCTGCTGGGAGGGGCAGAACATGGTGGTGACATGGGTCTCGGAGGGACAGCCATCATCTCAGCTCCAGACATCTCCACGAGACTAGTGTCTGCGTCGCTGTCCCCAATCTGAGTTCTGTCCTTCTGTGAAGGGGAGTACTGAGACCCTGAGGCTGATGGACTGCCTGCCATGCTGCCGCCACTCTCCCTATGCCCCCTATAGCTCCTGTTGCTGCTACTGCTTCTCCTCTCCCTGCTGCCATTGCCCAGGGATCGGATTCTGCCTCTAGCAGCTTGGGTGGGATCCAGCAGCTCTGGACTGCTGGGGATCACCTCAATAATGGGGGATGATGGTGGCCCATGGTGAACATCGGACCCTGCCCCTGAAACACCTACTCCTGCAGCCACAGCCTCCTGGATTGCAGGCCTTCCAGTGCCCTGCATGGCAGTGGAGGATGCTGGCAGGAGGCGCCGCTGAATTACACCCCGGCTAGTGCCACTGCTGGGAGCTCAGAAGCCTGTTGCCCAAAATCAGGCCTGGGGAGTTTGGGGCGTGGTGATGGACTCGAGCTGCTGCCTGCTGCCACTTCGCTGGCACGGCCCCTACCACCTCTGCCATGTGCCCCATTGCCCACCTTACGTGCAGCAGACTGGCCTCTTCTGCTTCCCTTCTCCATTTTTCCTTCCCCAATTATGCAGAGGAAGATTTTATTTATTTATTTATTTATTTATTTATTTAAAATTTGAATATTATATATACTACACTAACTCTAACTGCTATTAACTACTATTCTAAAACTATAGAACTAAATGGAATATTATATCTACAAAGGCCTAGTCCTACAAATACACTATAAAATATTAAAACTGAATAACTACAACACACTATCTCTATCTATCTCTATAACTAAGCTAACTCCTACATCTATCTATCTATCTATCTATCTATCTATCTATCTATCTATCTACAAATGGATGGAGGGGGGACAGCTCACAACAAACAACACCGGGAGTACAAAACTGAAATGAAACCTAAATCAATCTAATCCTACTCTAAATAAATCCAAAAACAGAGGAAGAGAATCAGGAATGGAATATATATTGGGAGGAAGGAAGGATTCAATGGAGGGTAGGGAGAAAGAACACAGGGAGGGGTAAAAAATAAAAATAACACCTAAATCTATCTAATCTAATCTAAATAAATGAAACTATGGAGGTAAATGTGTGGAAATGGGTGAAATAGGAGGAGGATGGCGGATTGGGAGGAACACAAACTGCTGGGAGAGGGAGACTTCTGAAAACGCCTGCTGACAGGGTCAGTGGCTAGCTCAGAAGGAATTGGAAGGGGGGAGGGCAATGACTTTTGTTACTTGCTGTACCTGCCTTAACACAAGTCCCATTGGCTCCGTGCAGCCTAGCCTGTGGCCAATCGCAGACAGCAAAGCCAGTGGTCTGAGGAAAAAAGGGATGGTGATTGGGCAGGCTGGCTGCTACTCCACCCCTGGTGCCTGGAAGTCTGCTCCTCAGCTGCCTCCCCCCCTCCCTGGGCCTGCCAGTCATGTTTTTGCTTCCTGAACTAATCTGAACAATACCGAACTGTTTGGTCGTTTTCGAGTTCGGGTTGAGTTCGGTTCGGTCAGTTCGGGTTCAGTTCGGTCGTTCAGTTCAGTCATCCGAATGGGCCGAGTTCGGTCCAAATTCCAAACATCCAAACCGCGTTTGCATATCCTTAGGGACCATGTACTCTGGGGCACCAGTGCCACCCACCCACCACAGAGCTTGCATAGGAGCATAGAGCAAGGGGGGCAAACTTGCTGGTTATGATATGGTGTGGTCCTATGACATATGATATGGTATGGTTCCCCCAGGATATGATGTGGTCCTGGCACTGAGTCCCGTGATTCTGAGTTTTGAGTTTTTCCAAGTTCCATGGTTCTGAGTCATTAGCAACAGTTCTGAGTGGTGGCCAAAAACTCGGTCTCTGCACTTGGAACCTCAGAAATATGCATGAGGTTTTTAAAAAAATGTTTGGTGCATCCCTAGTTATAACATGGTGAAAGGCATAGCTCCAAATGTGTTTAATCAATAATACATTATAATTTGTTTTTGAATTAAAATTACAATGCATCCATTCAGTGCATAATAGATGGAAGATTTAAGCATCCTCATTAGAAACCATATGTGGTTATAACTAGAACTGCAAGAGGGTATCTGGCCAGTCAGTCACCCCATCAATTTTGGGGCACCTGGCTTGCCCAGCTGTGTTTGGGCACCAACTGGTACCCAAACGTGACCCAACGAGTTACTTGACTCCCCAGGCCCTGGGCTGACTCGCCTCACCAACTGGATTGCTGCTTCTCTGCTCTGGACTCCTGGCTGCTCCCTGGCCTGTACACTGCTCAGCTGAGTGGGGAACTTCCCCATTCAGCTTTTTCTGAGCTGGGGACGGGAAACGAGGAGGCCTCTTCCCATCTGTGTGTGCCCGAAACCCCAAAAGCCATTTTGGGGCCATTTCAGTTCTATCAAAAACTGAAATTCCCACCCCTAAGTAAATAGTGCTACCGAAGGTAATGAAATACCAAATAGACAAATAAACAGAATACAGAAATAAATAGATAAAGTAAGTAAAGGATCTAACCAGCTAACCAAAGATAAATCAATGAAAGGGATAAAGCATACCTTTAACTTTTTTTCCAATGTAAATTTTGGGAGGTTAATCATACCTGACAAAAAGGCACAAAAGTGTCAAATGCATTGGACAGAAGGGAAGTATCATCTCTAAATATTAGAGCAAGGGGGATAAAATATTATAAAGCATCCCCAACAACTATTGTATCAAAGGGCAATAAACATGACAGGGACCCATGATGGCCCACCTGGGCCCGGAATTTATTAATGGGCTGTCAGATGTGGGCCCACGGCTGCCCCAGATGTGGTCCCCTGGATTATTTTGGACCCACAAACCCATGCCAAGGGCTGCCCAGGCAGGTTGATGCAGGCCATAGTGGACCCGCACATCTGTCCACAGTTCCGTCACCCACTGGGGATTGGGGGACGCCATGTGGTGCAGACATAGCTGCCTGTCATGGTGGGGGGTGGGCTTCTGGGGGTGTGCCAGATGTCGGGCCACCTGGCTGTACATCTGTTCTGTTCTCTCACCAGGGAGGATGGGGAAGGGCTTGTCTGCTGGCCCAGTTGGACACACATTTAATCTGTGCCCCAACCTGACCCTGCCAGGGATTGCACCAGTTGTAGCGTAACGGAGTTCACTGGGGTTCACCCCAGCCTCCCGGCACCCCGTTACCCACTTATTATCTGGTCTCTTTCCACTGCCACCACCCAGAATCTTTACTTAGATTTCCAGTCTCATCCCTCTGGGGAGAATGAGACCTCTTCTGCTTCTTTAAACAGCCAGGCTCGCAAGCCAGTATAAAACAGTTCCCAATTTCTGCTGCCTGAGCGCACAGAGGTGTATTTGCTAACACACACACACACAGATCTTTTAGATCAAGAAAAAGGAATATTACTTTAATGGTATTTTAAACCCAGCATCACAGGTTAACCAATCATGTGAGGTAGTTTGAATCTTTGAGCAAAAGCAATTGATCAGAACAGTTTAGGCACAATGGCCTTTTTAGTAGCATCTAGCCTAAACTGGTCCCTCTGATGTAACATTCAATTACTCACAGTTTCAGGTGCGCCTTTGCCTTGCAGCAAAGGGGTTCAGTCCTTAGGTTCAGTTTAGTCCAAACAGGCCAGGTTCAGTTTAGTCCTAACATTCCCTTAGCTCCATAGCAAAACCAGTTCAGTATCCTAGAGCAAAGATGGAAGACTCCCTTGAGAGGTGTGGCTTTTCTTTTTAAAAGCCTCCTACGCCTCAATCGTGATTGGTCCTTGGGAGGTTACCTGGCTGTACCTAGTCCAATCAAAGAATTACCCCTCCAGCCATGCTGGCTGTAGACCCCTTCTCCTGGGATTGCGAAATCCTGCCATGCGGCCGGTTGCGAAATCAGGCCTAGTCAACCTGGAAGCCAGAGTGTTAGTGAAGGTCACCTGGAAAGGGCAGGGTTGCTCCTGGCAGCTTCTGCCACAGCACCTACCCCCCACCCATTATGGAGTGTGTAACCAGCACACAAGCCACCCGTTTATTTTCACCCTCAAAGAGTTATTAGCAGCTACTGCTCAGGTAGAGTTTAGGGAGTTTAGTTGGAGGAAGAGGGTATTGGGGGGAGAGGAGTTAATGGTCTAACTGATCAATTTAATTTGCACTGAGAAGAGATTTCTAAAGGCTGTTTTACTGGGATGGCAAAGAGGGGGAGGCATACCCTTGAGGCAGACCTGACAGGCTCTGTTTGGCAGCCTCAAAGATTTTCAAATATCTGAGTTTTTAGTTTTAAAATAATTTCAATGTTGTTTAGGATGTGTGAGATTAGGAAATGGAATATCCAACAACTTGTGCATGGCTGGCTTTTCAGTATCCAGGGTAGATCAAGCATCCCCCTCAATATTTAGTCCAAAGTTATACCCGTGCTGACACTGACATTTTGTCTATATCCAAGACAGGAATAAAACCAGATGTTTGCCTGCACCATAAAATTTAGTCTCCTTGAAAGCTGCCCCTGGTGCCAGCAAAAGCACAACAAACCTTGGCCCAGAGCCTGACAGACTTTGATCATTGGGGATGGGCGAACGCGGTTCAGAAGTTTGGAGTTCGGACCGAACTCAACCAGTTCGGTCAACTGAACCGAACTTCCGAACCGAACTCGATTTTCAAACTGAACCAAACCGAACCAAATTTCCAAACTCGGCTCTGTTCACCCATCCCTAAAAGATGGGGTTCAATGGGGTTTGAATTTCCAAATTTTGTTCAGAAGTTCGGAGTTCGGACCGAGCTCAAATAGTTCGGTCAACCGAACCGAACTTCCAAACCGAATCGAATTTCTGAACTGAACCAAACCAAATTTCTGAACTCGGTTCTGTTCGCCCATCCCTACTGATCATTATTTCTCCCTTCCACTTTCTTCCAAAAGGTCTTCGTCTTGCTAGGAAACTGCATAGCACAATATGTCTGGTTCTCTGAATAGGTTTGGAGAGGAGCATATTACCTTGGGCTGTGGTTGGCCTCCAAGCCCCAAGCTAGTCCCTCACAAGGTTATTGGCAGCGTGTTTCCAACCCATATGTGCACTGAGATGATTCAGGGTCATAACAGCAGCCCCATCTCATCCTGAGGTGCTTTATAATTATCTCAAGAATCCTGTTCTTTCTCTCTCTCTCTCTCCCCCCCCCGCCCCCCCCTCAAATCAGGGAAATCCATTCTTAGTCCCAGATAAAGAGCAGAATAAATTGATGTAAACACAAAAGTATTGTGTTTGTGTGTGTGTGTTGTGTGTGTGTGTGTACTGCCAGAGGTCCTTGCCTTCAGCTTCAACCTGCTTCTTTAAAAGCCATTTGCAGATGCGACCCTTCCCTTGTGGAAAACCTCTGCTCTCCCATGGTAATGGTTAATTAGTGGAGGCAAATGTCTGTACTAAATTATTTATGACTGGGTTTTTTTCTGTATGAGGTACTTCCCCCCTCGGGAAGGGAATTTTCTTTCAGCTGCCAAGTCCCGTGACACTGCTGCTTGGTTCAAAGTCTATGTGCTGAATGTGCCACTGAGTGATTCATGCCACTTGACCCAGCTACACGACACAGGGCTGTCACAGAGATCTTTCTTTGTTTGCCAGCAACAAAACAGGGCAGGGAGCTGAAGCTGAAACAGGTAGGAAGCAGAATAAATGTTGGGGGGGCTCCCCACAATTTTGGGGAGGCTGTAGTTGAGCTTAATGACATTCATCATAACATTTTAGCAACTTTTCACAATTTTGGTTATTTTATAAATAATAACCAAGTGCATTCACTGCCATAAAACAAAATACAGGGGGGGGGGGGGGAGCCCACAAAGAAAATAAAAAACGTAAAAACAGATACAAACTGATACATATAAATTTCGATTGCAAATACCAAAGGGAGAGAGAGTAACTTAATTTAGCCAGAATCCATTCATAAACTAAGGGTGTATCAAGGCTCCACTATAATTTGTTAACAGGATGTTTAAACTGAAGAAACAAGGTGCGAAGGTGGATGGCAGCCACTAGAAACTGAGAGATGGCCTCTGTGACAGAATGATCCTAACCAGCCAAGGCCAACAAACATAAAGTTATGAACAGTACAACCAGGGAATCTTTGTAAAAAAGCAGAAAGATGTTTGAGACGTATAAGTTCGTATAGATGACATTGAAACAGAATATGAGAGGGAGTTTCCACATGCTGGTGGTCAAAAGGACAAAGGCGCTCAGGAAAATCGATAGCAGAAAGGCGACCCTCAAAAACCATAGATGGCAAGGCATTTAACCAAGCAGACATGAACAAATGCTTGCCTCTAGTTGAGATTCGGGAGAGCAAATATGAGGCCATGGTAGGGTGGAACCTTACAAACGGGAGATAGTTCACAAGATGGCAGGAAGCTCTTAAAATTGCTGTCTCTTCTTGAAATTCCCTATCCTCTACCCTAGCCACCAAAACCTTTACCACTGCCGCTAACTCCTTTCCCCTCAGATGGTCCAGGCTGAATCCCAGCTGGCAGAGGAATAATTCCACTGCCTGTCGCCACAAGCTCTTAAATGGATCTCCAATCCAAAGGGATATAAGCCCCCTTGATTGAAGAAGGGATGACTTAGCCCAAAATTTGAGGATACCAATCCAAGCCCTGGTAGACCATCTGAGCTGCCCCATCTCATGTATAATGGCCGCCTATGGTAGCACTGGGGATCCTCAGCAATCTTTGGAGGAAATGAGCCTGAACACTATCTAATTTCCTTAATTTTGACACAAGATGGGGGGGGGGGCAAACCTCAGCCCCAAATAATAACAGAGCCCAGACCTTGGCATTAAAAACTTTGATTGTGGGCAATACAGCCCTCTTCCCTGATCTGCTGTAAAGTCTGACCAAAGGGAGGGAGGAACCCCTCGCAGCAGACAGTGCCTTCTCCAAATGGTCAGTCCGAGAGCTGGCTGCATGAAAAAGTAGGCCCAGGTATTGAAAGACTTTAACCTGGGCAATGCTATGGCCAACAATAGACCAACAATAAAGCTTACAGGCTTTGGTGAAGACCATTATTTTATATTTACCATAGTTTATCTGGAGATCATTTTGATGGCAAAACTCTGCAAAGCAGGCCATCTGTCTATTTAGGCCTACCCGGGTCTGAGATAAGATGGCAATATCATCGGCGTATAATAAACACCCCAAGACCCGGTCAGCCAGTTTAGGGGGGGGGGAACGGACGCGGTCAGCCGGCCGGCAATGCTATTTATGAAAAGATTGAAAAGAACAGGCGCTAGTACATAGCCCTGCCTGACTCCTGTCCAAGTTGGAATTTCTTTCGTCAAGTGGTCAGACCGACCCAACTTCACTGTCAAACAAGTATCTGCATGAAGTTGCCTTTTAAGAAAGAGTAACTGTCTATCCATATCCATCAAGGCAAGCCTTTCCCATAGCATGCCCCTATTTACAAGGTCAAAGGCCGCCCGCAGATCTAAAAAGGCCACAAAGAACTTTCCATTCTTGGCAGTGTATTTCTCCACAAGATGTTGAAGGATGAGACAGTGCTCAACAATTGAGCGCCCACTCTGAAAACCGCCCTGCTTGAGGCAAAATATCTGTTCCCGAGATATCCAATCATTAAGTTTTTGCAACAACTATTTGCCATAAACTTTGCAAGTAGTGCAAAGAAGGCTAATGGGCTTATAGTTGTCTGGAGACATACGGTCTCCCTTCTTATAAATAGGGACAAAAACAGCCGACCCCCACTTAGGGGGGATTCTACCTGTATTGTTTATCACCGTAAACAAAAGAGCCAACCTTGGAGCCCACCAATCTAATGATTGTTTTATGAGGTCAATAGTAATCAAATCCGGGTCAGGAGCCTTACCATTCTTAAAAGAACTAATGATTTCAGCCACTTCGGTAGCGGTTACCGGCGGACGGGGGGGAGGGAAGACACCTCCTTACTTAGACCTGGATCAACCAAAGGGACCTGCCCACTGCCAAAAAGATTTTGGAAGTGGGAAACCCAAAGTCCCTCAGGAATCAAACAGTGAGAAGGAACTACCTGCGTACTACCAACGGCATTTGCAAGCCACCAAAACTTCCTACCATTACCTTGGCCTGCCGCCTCTATGAGCGAGTCCCAGTAATTTCCCCAATACTGACATTAATTGTAGTCTTGTATAAATTCTTTAATTCAAAATAACAAGGGGGAAGAATATCCATACCACTGGTCCTATACTCATAGTAGAGAGACAAGAGTTGCCTCCTAAGATCCCTGCACTCCTGGTTGAACCAAATTTTGGAATGTTGGGAACAGGAGCCAAGTCCCTGGGGCTCCGGGCAGCAAGACAGTAATAATTGGCCCAGATTTTTGACCATTTCAGAAAACTGGGTAATAACCGATAGCTGAGAATCCTCTTCTAAGAGGTGTGCACCCTCACTACTCGTTGGGTTATTTGATAGAAAGGATTTTACCCTAGTTAGCATAGTACCATTCAGTTTAATAGATACATGATGGGGGCCTAGACGAGGGGAAACACTCTCTTCAATCGAGAAGGCTGGAATTGAACCCTTGACAAGTAAACCAATAGTCAAAGGAAAATGGTCACTACCGTGGGTCGATCCCACAGAAAAATTTTTAACAAAGGGAAGTAGATCCATAGAAACGGACATATAATCACATACTCTGGCCCCGGTGGGTCGCAGATAGGTGAATTCACCACACGGGTCCCCAAAACCGGATCCTTTCAAAATGATGAGGGAAGATTCCCTTACCAGATTTGCAAATAGAGAGCCCAAGCTATTAAAGATCACATCCTTGGACTTCCTAGGGTCCATAGGGGCAAAATCCCAGCCCTCGTTATTTGCCACGGATGGGCCATTCTCCTCCTGGGCCAAGCGTGCATTAAAGTCGCCAGCTAATAATATCTTGGCCCTAGGGTGTAAATACGCTAACTCAACAAGCATCTCGCTGACCAAAGGCCACAGGGTAGATTTATACATTTTAGCATTCACAGGGTGGATAATATATACATTGACCAAGGCAATACAAAAATCACCCATTTTAAACACCACCACCAGCATGCAAGGCGGCTTGATATACACTGTAACCACCAGATCCTTGAAAGAATTTGCTGTAAAGCAAGCCAGCCCACCACGCAGATGTCCCCTAGATGCCAGGGTAAAAACTGGTAGATGAAAAACCGTGTAGTTTTCAAACATTGGTTGGGTGGTTTCCCATGTCTCCTGAACTGCAATAATGGGGAACCTCCTCAAATATTCCTTGGCTTCAGGGAAAAACAGAAGCCTTGACCAGCCTGCACAATTCCAGGAACATACACTAAGAACCTGGACACCATGACATTGCCTGTGTCACGATATCGGCGCCTCAGCCCCTTCTACCATATCATGGGTATTGTTGACACACAAAAAAACATTGCCTGGGACTATTTCTTGTTCTTGCAGGTTCACTGATTCGAAGGGGACAACTGCCTCGATCCCAGATGGGGTCCCCCCCCGAGTTCTTTTCCACCCCTGTACACCCCAGGCTTTCACCTGGGGACAGTGAATGCATCCCCCGTCCATCAGATTTTGAAAGATGGTCCAGTGGAGCAATATCTGATATTGAGGGGAGGGCCCAGAAGGAACCATCCAACACCGCATCTTAAAGTTGAACAAGCTCTGGTTTAACTCCTCCATCTATTAAAGGACCTGGCTAGGCACCTGTTTCTGGGCCCTAGAGATAACCTGGGCCAGGGTTGATATACATATAGATGTAAAATCTGTCTTTGTTAAATCCAGTATATTACACACACTGTCCCCCATCTGCCGTTCGCCCACTGCTAGTTCCAAACCCACCGTTTCTAATCCATGAGACCCCGAACAGGATGGGATTGAGTTATTATCCATGGTGGAGAGCGTGACAGTATCCACTAGAGCTGAGGGGAAATCATTGATATCCCTCAGTCCAAGGTTTGGAACAGTTTTCTTCTCCATGGGGGAGCCAACCGCTGCAGAATTGGGTACAGGAGGATGATTATCTCATAGAGGGGCGGCCTTCCCATTTGTTTTACCAGAGCAGCCAAGTGCCAAATCAGGCAGCTCACAGTTAACTACGCACTTCCCCAACTGCTCATGGAGCCCCTCCAGGGACTCTAACAATTCCTTCTGTTCTGGAAGTAGCACACCTTGGACCAGCCCCCTTGAGACTGGGGCTATGTCCATGGGACTGACTGGAATTCCACCCTGGGCAAAAGAATCACATATCCTTGCCCCTTCCTTCAGATCTATACAATTCTTCTTGGTAGATACCGAGTTCTCCATCAAGGGAAGAGCTGCACTATCAGCCTTTTGGCTCCACTGGGAAAAGCCAGAGTTAAAACAAAAAGTTCTTTGAGCAAGGTTAACATGTTGCCCGTTCGGCTTAACATCATTAGTATATTCATACCCTGGGGTTACAGCGTTATAGATTTTAGCAATATAAACAGCCCGTGCCCTTAATATTGATTCATGCACAAATAAATGGGCCACCCAGTTGCCAGAATTAAATTTCACATTAAGAACCTGGCAATTATTTGATTGGCAGAGGTGGCTTACTGAGATAATATTTCTCCTAGTTAAGGGTAAATTTAATAAGAATCTTAAGTGTTCTGCAATGTCCAATGGAGAATTCCACTGGGGCAATAAACCTGAAGGGAGCGGTAGAACAACAAATACAATGTTGCAAGGCAAAAGAGCAAACTTCCCATCCCCATCAACCAAAATATCAGACAAGCTCAGGTACTCCAAATCAATCACTGTTGCCTTATTCAAGCCGGAGGGTGATCTTCCTGGAGGGTTGGCTTTAACCACACCATTGGTTAAATCAGCCAAATCCCTCCCAGCCTCACTTGCACTATTTTGCATAGTTGACCCCAGCATAGATCTTTCAACCGTAATGGCAAGATCATTGATTTGCTCAAACAGTAAATGTACTGTCCGAGCAGTCAACAAAATGTGGTCAGCTAAAAAAGAAGAACAGTTAGCTGGATCAGAATGGAAAGAATACTTCTTAGATGGGGGCTGGGCACAGCACAAGAGAGGGGGGTTGAAAATAGGCAGATCAACAAACTCCAAGTTCTCCCCCACATTGTCCTCCTCCTGTAGACCCAATAAAACAGAGAATCTGTTAGAGGTATCTATAGCTTGTGCTACAAAATTACTAGTAGTCTCCAAAGTGTCTACAAAGAAGGAGTCTATTTTCCTCTGTTTGAAGTGTTTGACCTCCGGGGGGGAGATCAGGGCTGCATCCGCCCACGAGCGCTTCATGGTAGACATGAGGATCTAAAGCTAAAAAAGAAGGAAACAAAACAAACCCCTCCCTTGCTCCTGGGAAGCTCCAAAGGGACACTCCTAACGGTCACGCACCCTTTGGCACGCATCCCTTAGGCGTGCGCCCTGGGTGCGTGCCTATGGCACCGCCGTAGGCTCGCAGATCACTTTAAGCCCTGCGGGCTGCCTCCCAGTTCTCCAAGGGTGCAGGTGAGCACAATCACTAAACAAGCCAGCCGCTGCTCCGGCACAGGTCTCTCTCTCACCTAATCTTGGGCCCTTCTGCCTCTCTCCCAAATGTGGCCAATCCTTGTGTAACAGATTCACTACCCATGGAGTTATAGAGTGCCTGGCTAGAGTCAGCAAGAAGCCAACAAACTGCCTGAAGTCCTGCAGGAGACACTTAATTAGGTTGCAGAGAGCTAATCAAGCTGCCTGTTAGGGAACCACACAGGGGTAGGGGTACACAGTCTCCCGTCACTCGCAAGGGCACTCAACCAGTCAAAAGTCTCCCTCAGGGTCTTATAGTGGTGAAGGGAACGAGCTACAAGAGTAGTCCCACACCGAAACTCATCACAGGGACTGGTAAGCGATAGGGTGCCCACCCTAATCCTATTCCACAAATTCTTACACATGGGGAAGGGATAGGGGTGCCCAATCAGTGGTGGTATAGCGGGGGGAAGGGTCCGGGGAACCCCGGGTTCAGGGGGGAGAAGGAGGGGACAGGACACGCACACGGGGTAGAGGGGGACTGTAAGGGGCAGTAGGAAACAAAGACTCACACCATACACACTCTCTCTCTACCCAGGCACTCTCCCACACACTCACCTCTCGCGCTCTCTCTCTCTCTCAATTCTCTCGCTCTCTATAACCTTGCTCGTCACTCCGCTCTCCACACAACACGCTCAAGGGGCCAGTCTCACGGCACAAGATCCGATCACCAGCACTGACTGTTGCCCGCTCCAGGTTTAAATAGGCGAGCCCCCTGCCTTTGCCAGCAAGCGCGTGGATCGCCGCACTCCTACTTCCGGGTGTAGTTTGCGCATGCGTGCAGGGCTTCTGGTTGCCGGGATATGGTCCGACACTATGTCGGGGGCAGGTGCGTGTTCTGCGTCCCTTGTTACCAGCGGGGGCGCAGGCGTACTGACCGGCGGGACCCAGAGGCGCCGGTGGGGGTGAGCGCCCCGCAGGTACCAGCGCCGCTGCATCCCTCTCTGTCCCCAGCTCCTATCCCTGACAGTACACCCCCCCTCCAGGCCCGCCCTGCAGGTGGTGTTGCGGTCCCAGCTTGCCGGGAAAGCGGTTATGAAATGCACGCACCAGGCGAGGGGCGCTAACCGCAGAGGCGGGCTCCCAGGAACGCTCGGAGGGGTCATAGCCCTGCCAATCAACAAGATACTGCAGCATCCCCCGGTGCCGCCGGGAGTCCAAGATAGCCCGGACGTCGTACTCGGGGGCGACGGCTAGGGACGGTTCCGAGGGCGGCTTGGGTGCCGGGGGGGGAACAATGGGGGGTATGCGACCTTCAGAAGGGAAACATGAAAGGTAGGGTGAATGTGCAAGGATGGGGGCAGTTGCACTTGGAACGTAACCTCATTAATCTTACGCACAATAGGGAACGGCCCAATATAGCGTACGTCTAACTTGGTGGAGGGACAAGTGGAAGGATAATGTTGTCAATCAATCCAAACTAAATCTCCTACCTTGAGATCAGGGACTGGGCGACGGTGACGATCAGCATATTTTTTGAATTGTTGCCGTGCGGTTGCCAATGATCGTTTGGCCTGTTGATGGGCTTGTTGCATTCGCTGAACCAAGGCCCCCGCTGCGGGTACTTGGACATCGGTCAACTCAGGGAAACAGAGTCGCGGGTGGTACCCATAGGTAACAAAGAAGGGGGAGTTTCCCAGCGATGCGTTGGGGGCATTGTTATAGGCGAATTCGGCAAGGGGGAGATATCGGGCCCAGTCGTCTTGTAGATAGTCACTATAGCAGCGGAGGTACTGCTCTAACGTCTGGTTGATGCGTTCAACTTGACCATTCCCCTGCGGGTGGTATGCTGTGGTTGGACTGAGGCGAACCTGTAACATTGAAAATAAGGCCCTCCATAGGCGAGATATAAATTGGGCCCCCCTATCGGTTCTAATCTCCCCCGGAAGTCCATGGAGTTTAATTATATTTTGTAGCACAAGCTGAGCTGTCTGTGCGGCCGTTGGGAGCCCTTTGCAGGGGATAAAGTGCCCACATTTACTAAAGTGGTCAATAACCACCAATATGGTGGTGAAGGAATTCGACGGAGGCATCTCTACAATGAAATCCATACCATTGCATTTCCAGGGTCCTTGAGGTACATCAGACGTCTGTAACAACCCGTGGGGGCGTTGGCGTGGAATCTTGGTGCTGGCACAAACAGCACATCCTTTAACGTAGCGTTGCACGTCCGCTTGTATTGACGGCCACCAATAATGCCTCTGGAGCAGCCGGAGGGTATTGCGGTTCCCTGGGTGCCCCGCTAAGGGTGCATCATGGTGGGCCCATAGAAGTCCATGCCGTTCAGATTCCGGAACGGCTATCTGGTTCTGCAGGTAGTACAGCTTATCTCTCCGTTGGAGGCGAGGATCCTGTGAGAGAATTTTGTTCCTACCGGACCGTACTTGCAGCCGCTGCAGGGACGGCTTCCAGGTTCCTGCGAAGATTCGCAGGGGCAATAGTAAGGATCCTCGATCCGCAGGCAGTTCCTCCACGTCTTGGCATCGAGATAGGGCATCTGCGAGGACATTTTGGTGCCTTGGCCTATACTGGATAGAAAAATCAAAACGCATAAAAAACAGGGCTCACCGTGCGTGCCGCGCATTGGTGATGCGCGCGGTCTGGAGGAATGTTAAGTTCTTGTGATCGGTAATAACAATTACCAGGTGGGGGGGCCCCTCCAGGTGGTGTCTCCACGCCTCAAAGGCCGCCTTTATAGTAAGCAACTCGCGGTCGAGGATTGTATAGTTCTGTTCTGCACTTGTAAGCTGGCGGGAGTAAAAGGCGCAGGGTAGGAGATGTGCGTTATCGGGTCCAGGTTGCAGGAGTACGGCCCCAATGGCCGTACTGGACGCATCCGTTTCCACCATGTACGGTTTAGATGAATCCGGGTGTTGGAGTATTGGCGCTTGCATAAAGGCCTTTTTCAAGACTTGAAAGGCGTAGTGCTGCTCCGTTCCCCATACGTATACACATCCCTTTTTCAATAATCTTGTTAGTGGTGTTGTTAAACAGGCATAGTCTGGAATATATTGCCGGTAGTAGTTGGTACTACCCAGGAAGCGTTGTAATGCCTTGACATTGTTGGGGGGGGCCCATTGTTCTATGGCCTCAACCTTTTGTTGCTCCATTTTAATGCCCTGGGGGGAAACGATGAAGCCTAAGAAGGCTACCGATGTAGCGTGAAAGGTACATTTCTCTAATTTGCAATAGAGACGGTTTTGGCGTAAGCGTTGTAATACCACTCGCACGTGCTGTATGTGTTCCTGCACGGTTGTGGAAAAAATCAAGATATCGTCCAGGTAGATTATTACAAAAAGGTCGAGGATATCACGAAATATGTCGTTCATTAGGTGTTGGAAGGCGGCAGGGGCGTTGGCCAAGCCGAACGGCATCACCAGATATTCAAAATGCCCGTACCGGGTCCGAAACGCCGTTTTCCACTCATCCCCTGCCCGAATTCGCAACAAATTGTAGGCCCCTCGGAGATCCAATTTAGTATAGATTTGGGCTCCATGTAGTCGGGTCAACAGTTCAGGGATGAGGGGCAATGGGTACCGATTTTTGATAGTAATGCGATTCAGGTTCCGGTAGTCTACGCATGGCTGCAGGCCCCCGTCCTTCTTGGACACAAAGAAAATGGGAGCCCCTGCCGGCAATACAGAGGGCCGAATGAACCCTCGGCGCAAATGTTCATCGAGGTATGCCTTTAATGCCTTTAACTCTGGCTCGGCAAGGGCATAAATCCACCCATACGACGGTTCCCCTCCGGGGAGCAAATCTATCGAGCAATCGTAGGGCCTGTGCGGTGGTAACGCAGCTGCTTCTTGTTCGCAAAAAACATCGCCAAAGTCCAAATAGTTGCTTGGGAGGTCCCCGGTTAATGGTGTAGTTACTAGGGCGCTCCAGGCTGCCCTTGCGGGCGGCGGGAGGGGTTGTAGACAATGTTTTTTACAAAATGGAGAAAAAAACCCCATCCTTCCGGTAACCCAGTTGATCTGGGGGTTGTGGCGCTGAAGCCACGGAATTCCCAGGACTATAGGGAACATAGGTGTCTGAACCACGTCGAATTGTAGGGTTTCTCGGTGTTCGCCGATCTGTCCCACAAGGGCCCGGGTACAAAGTGTCACCGGTCCGGAGGCTAAGGGGGAACCATCGATGGCATGGACTATTTCGGCCCGATCCCGGGGTTGTACTGGGAGGCCCCATTTTTGCACGAGTCCCTGATCAATGAAGTTACTAGAAGCCCCGGAATCTATCAGGGCTCGTCGAATTAAGGAGTGGTGCTTATCCCACGTAAGGCCTAAGGTTACCTGGAGATGATCAATGGTAACTCGAGGGACCGCCGCCGTCTTCAGGGGTGATGTAGCATTTACCGAGGTGCCCCCTGGTCGTCTCGGCCCGTGTAGTTTCCCGGCTGGCGCCGGGATAAGGGTAGTTGTGGGCAGGAGCACGCAAAATGTGACGAGTCCCCGCAATAGAAGCATAGGCGGGCCTGGCGTCGTCGCTCCCGTTCTTCTGGAAGCAAAGGTCCCCTGGACGCCCCTAGTTGCATCGGTTCTCCGGCCTCCACTCTCGGTGTCTCGGGACGAGGAGGGGCTTGCACATAACGCCGGGGAATGGCTCCTCGGTTGCCTTGTCGCTCTCGCCGTCTTTCGGCCAAGCGCTCGTCGATCTGGATCGTGAGGGTCACTAATTCTGCCCACTTTTCTGGCAGTGGGGTGTAGGCTAGCTGATCCTTAATCTCATCATTTAATCCTTTCCGAAACATCACCTTAAGTACGTTATCGGGCCATGCTAATTCGGCCGCTAACTGTTGAAACTGGGCCACATACTCTAAGAGAGACCCACGCCCCTGCCTCAATTCCAAAATGGCCGTTTCTGCATCCCGAACCCTATGGGGATAGTCGAACAGAAACGTAAATTCCCTTTTAAAGGCCGCATAATCCCGAATCAATGGATCCTGCTTGATCAACAGGGGAGTGGCCCACGAGAGGGCCAACCCCTCTAGGTGCCCCAGGATGAAGGCTACTTTAGCCTGATCTGCAGCATAGGTACGGGGCTGTACGGAAAACGCCAATTCACACAAGGCTATGAACCCCTGGAACATTTTCCGGTCCCCATTGAACTTAGCAATTGAGGGTCCCTTAGGTTCCCGGGGCCCCAGGTCCTGTGGACGCTCCTGTAAATCTCGGACGTCCATAGCCAGGGCCTGTAACCCCCGTACGATCTCAAGGACCCCCACATCCCCAGGTCTGGTTCCCGCAACCGCGGGGCCCCTGGGAGGTGCTGCATAAGCCCCTTCCCCCAAGGTCGGATCCACCGCGGCAGAGGGGTCTGCACCCTCCATAACCCTGGCTGGTAATCCCCCGCTCCCAAATCTATGGTCCATGACCCCCTGACTTTACTCAACCGAGTTTGTAGGGCGAAGAGACTCCAGTAAATGCTGGTGATATTGTTAGGGAACCACGCAGGGTTAGGGGTACACAGTCGCCCGTCACTCGCAAGGGCACTCAACCGGTCAAAAGTATCCCTCAGGGTCTTATAGTGGTGAAGGGAACGAGCTACAAGAGCAGTCCCACACCGAAGCTCATCACAGGGACTGGTAAGCGATAGGGTGCCCACCCTAATCCTATTCCACAAATCCTTACACACGGGGAAGGGATAGGGGTGCCCAATCGGTGGTGGTATAGCGGGGGGAAGGGTCCGGGGAACCCCGGGTTCAGGGGGGAGCAGGAGGGGACAGGACACGCACACGGGGTAGAGGGGGACTGGAAGGGGCAGTAGGAAACAAAGACTCACACCATACACACACTCTCTCTACCCAGGCACTCTCCCACACACTCACCTCTCGCGCTCTCTCTCTCTTTCAATTCTCTCGCTCTCTAGAACCTTGCTCGTCACTCCGCTCTCCACACAACACGCTCAAGGGGCCAGTCTCACGGCACAAGATCCGATCACCAGCACTGACTGTTGCCCGCTCCAGGTTTAAATAGGCGAGCCCCCTGCCTTTGCCAGCAAGCGCGTGGATCGCCGCACTCCTACTTCCGGGTGTGGTTTGCGCATGCGTGCAGGGCTTCTGGTTGCCGGGATACGGTCCGACACTACGTCGGGAGCAGGTGCGTGTTCTGCGTCCCTTGTTACCAGCGGGGGCGCAGGCGTACTGACCGGCGGGACCCGGAGGTGCCGGCGGGGGTGAGCGCCCCGCAGGTACCAGCGCCGCCGAGTCCCTCTCTGTCCCCAGCTCCTATCCATGACACTGCCAAGCCATGACCTAGAGAAGAGTAACCTTGGCCCAGGCTGTGCATCCAGGATCCTCCGGGGGACCAGTTCCAGGGCTGTGGAATTTGACTGTGGGACTGCTCTGTTGGCAGTCTCAGATCTGCACTCCACTTCCAGCCCTTGCTTATCCTCCACTCTAGCAGGGTTTCATTGTCGCAGGCACCAATCCTCAAGAGCTCCTCAGTTCCCAAGCCCAGGCTGGTTATTTTGTTAGTTTTCTGTTTTGTTTGTTTCTAATTTTTGTCATTTTCCTGTTTCAGTCATTTCCATTTTCATTGGTTTGATTTTTCAGTCATTTTCTCCAGCAACAATGAGAATGGATGGAGTAAAAATTGGCATTAGACAAACAGACAACCAAATCAAATGGACCAAACAAAACAAACAAACACCACAAAAAGACAAAAATGAGGATTCAAATGAAGATTAGTTGGTTACTGTTCAATACCCAGTTCATCCATTTTGAACTGGATTCTTTGGATTCAATGGGTCTGCTCATTTCAGTGGGTACTCGTTTCAGGTCTAGCTGAAATGAATAGCAAGTTTCATAACGACAATTGCAGTTTGTTTATCGGTAAACCTATTGGTATCTGCATACCGTGGCTGTTAGCTGACTAACCAAAATACCAACCCCATTTACCACTACCCACGTAATCTACTTTGTGAAGTTATTTTGGCTGTGGCATTCAACCCCTAAGCATAACTTGTTCAATATCAGAGCTGCACCCAGCAGATTTGAACCAGATATCCAGTTGGAAATCATACTAAACTTGAAACCCTGGCCTGAGATAAACAGGAATGGAATTATGGGCAAACTGAACTAGAGGGTAGCCAGGAAATGGATGGGAAAATGGCTTATGTGGTGAATGTTGGATGTAAAATGTTAGATATAAAACATTAATAAGGCAGGCCAAGAGAGAATTTGAAGAGAGACTTGATAAAGAGGCAAAAACTAATAATAAAACCCTTTTAAAGTACATCAGAAGCAAGAGGCCTGCTAGAGAGTCAATTAGGCCATTAGATGACCAGGGGGTAAAAGGGCACTCAGGAAGATAAGGCCATTGCAGAGAAGCTGAATGAATTCTTTGCTTTGGTCTTCACAGCAGAGGATGTTGGGGAGAAACCCACGCCAGGACAATTATTTGTAGGTGAAGAATCAGAAGAGTTGTCACAAATCAACGTGACTCTGGAGGAGGTTCTAGACCAAATTGCCAAACTAAATAGTAACAAATCACCAAGACCAGATGGTATACATCCCAGAGCTCTGAAGTAACTCAACTATGAAATTGCAGACCTAATACTGGTAAATTGAAAGCTACTGATAAATCTGCCACTGTACCTGAGGACTGGAGGGTGGCAAATGTAACACTGATATTTAAAAAGATTCCAGAAGTAATCCTGGAAACTACCGACTGGTGAGCCTGACATATGTGCTGGGCAAAATGGTGGAAATGATTATTAAGAACAGAATTACAGGGCATATGAAGTTAGTAAAGGGAAGTCATGCCTCTCTAATCTATTGGAATTTTTAAGGGTATAAATAAGCATGTCGATGGGGGTGAGTCAGTTGATAAAGTGTATCTGGATTTTCAGAAAGCATTTGATAAGGTTCCTCATGAAAGACTCTTGAAGAAATTAAAAAGTCATGGAATAGGAGACAGTGGGTGATTTCAGACGTTACGAGATCACGCTGAACCACACTGAACCACGCTCAACCCCCCCGTGGGGCCAAAGGGCCCTGAACGTCTGAACGGCGCG
>QEPC01009412.1:713416-729259 GCA_003113815.1 Sphenodon punctatus | reverse complement strand
TAATAATAATAATAATAATAATAATAATAATAATAAATTGTCAGACTTGTAGTCTACATATGTTGCAACATTGCATCCATGTGGAACGTTTTGCATTACATGTTTATCAGACCTGTAGTCTACATGTGGGCCCGTGTTACACGTGTGTGACCCTATGTTCCTCCGTGACAGTCATACTTTTATTCTCTCTGGGCTGCCTACCCCAACCTGGGGCCTACCTTAGGCCTCTTCTTTATGGGGGTAATTCTATGCCCCCGTTCTAATCTGCTGTTCCAGACCTCTCCCTGAGGACCCCTGTGTCTAGGCCAAACACGTCTCATTTGCATCCTTAGGCCTAGTGCCCTCTGTGCCCCACCAACCAACACACTGGCAGGCACATGTGTTCTAGAAAAGCCAAAGAAGGGTCCTGCTCTGCCTTTCACAGGGCAAAATCCCTCAGGCCCAAGCAAAATCCCTGGTAGACCCTATGCTCCTAACCCCAGACTTCCCGCTTGCCACCTGCTTTCTACAGGCATTGGGGATGATCTCATGGCCTGCAGATACCACACTCACTTCTGGCTGTGTGATACAGTGTGCCCACAATAGAGGTGTGTGTGCGCGGGATCCACAGTGCATGGGATCAGCCCCATTGTGTTGCCCCATTTCTACAAGGGCTTTCTTGCTTGCACTGGTGAATCCTTCCACATCTGAAGGAACCTTCCTCTACTCCCTCCCTCTGCCCTGATGGTCCTTTGTCTGCGGGGGAATGCCTGCCTGATATCCTCTAGGGTGTGCATTTGTATCATTTAAAAAAATTTATTTAAGAAAACAAATGGCTCCTGTTTGTTTTTGTAAATGAGGATATGAAAACAGATGAATAAGCAAATGATTGTCATTTGTGTTCATTCATTTTTGTTAATAAAATGAAAAATGAAAAATAAAATAAAAAACCCCTGCTCATACACGAAATTAACCAAGGCCGTTCTGTGCATGCATGCCCTTTCCCAAAATGGCACCAGCAGAGTCAGTGCCATTTTGAAAAAGGGCATACATGTGCAGGATGACCCCCTGTGGCCATTTTTTGCATGCACTATGATTTTTGTTTTTTATTTTTTATTACAAATAAAATAAAATTTCAATCACTGCACATGGACAAATGGCCACTGGGGCCATTCTGCGCATATGCACCCTTTTCCAAAATGGCTCTGACAGCATCGGTGCCATTCTGGAAAGGCGATGCATGCGCGAATGACTCTGGAGGCCATTTAACGCATGCACAGTGATTTTTATTATTAATTATTATTATTACATTTTTAAAAAACAAAATGAAAATGAAAATGGTAGGATTGTTTACACAAACCCCTGAAAAGGGGGGGGGGGGTGTAAACAAAAACTAAAACAAATGGGGAACCTTCTGCACAACTCTAATAGCCTCTTGCTTTTGGTCACCCAACCCTAATTGATCATACTTGGGGCCATTTGGATCAGAACAGGCTCCACATAGCTAGTGGTAGGTGTTGGCTGGATGTGGGACTAGTCCTGCAGTAACTCACCCACAGCACTCTACTAAAGTCATCAAGGGTTATAAAGTCCAACCCAATGGGCCTTGGCCACTCAGGTGCTGCCAACAGCTACCCTTCAGCCCCTGATGCCATTTGGTGTGGGAGAAAGCTAGTACAATGCTGTCCCTGCATTGTAACTGTGTAGATCTTTTACTCTCCATGGCACCCAAACTACCACAATAAATTATTTTTAAATAAAGGAAAAGGCATTCAGATGAGAAATTTTTCAACTCTCTCAGATATGCCAATTACACTAGTATTCAAAGAACAATTCCCTCTCACACTGAAATCCTCTCACTCTTCCAGTATCTGTTGAAATAGTTTCTATCAGCTCTTATAAATGTTTCACTTGTTTTAAATATTTCCCATCTTTGAAACAGCCCCAGATCCATATATTATGGGCTGCTAGAACATCCGATGGGCTGCAGTAAATTTTGCAGACTTTGTAATCCTGACAAGAGGAGAGGGTGCAAGATACATCCTTGTTGTTTATGATGTGCCCAGAAACCGTCAATGGAATAATCCCTTCGTAAATCACTGCAACCTATTCATTCTTCCCTACATGTTCTGAATAGATATGATGTCACTGCTGTGTACCTGTCAATCACTGCTAGACAATAAGAGGGGCTGATTGACAGCTCAGGATAAGCGTGTAAACAGAATGCCGGTCAAACAGAATCGTTCTATCCATACGGCATTTTAAAACGAAAGGGAAAATATAAAGAATAGGGTGGCAATACAGGATTAAATGGAGTTGTTTTGTAAACACTCTTCTTTAGAAGAGAATGATCTGTTACTCATCATAGTTCAACCAGTGCTAACGAAACCACTACATGCCATCTCCACAAATGTTGTACCTGGTTCCAGTACAGAGGAGCAAACTAGGCATCTCAATGAGCTAATTTCGCAGCTACAATAACTTTCCGGTTGGACCAGAAAATTGGGCCCAGACCTGATGTGCTCGGGTGATTCCACCCACACAGAGCATTGAGACATTACTGTGGGTGTTTTCAGACAATCGCCTTCCCACCCAGTACCCACTGTCCTTATGCGAAAACCCCACTGGTAACCAATGGTTAACCACTGAATACTGATGGGTAATGCACTTGTCTGAAACATCCTTCAGGTCTGTGGAGGATAGGGCCACATCAGAAAAAGAAGCAGGAAATGCCTTGGAGAGGGAACCCACTCTCCAACATGGCCATGTCCCCACAGAGGGTGTTTTTAAATGAGCAAGGCTTGAGGTGGGGGGTGGGGGTCCATGGCCACTGAGTGGCACAGCTTTGAAGCAGTCACATGTGTGGAGTGCGTGGGGAGGGATTCTAACGGACATCTCCCAGGGTAGCCACCACGTCCACATAGGCAGCCTCCACGCACTCCCACTACCATGGACCAGTCCTGCAAACAACTCATGCAGGCAGCTGCCCCCCCTGCCAAGCAACACCCCCTACCCTAAGCTCCGCCCAACTGCTTGTCCTCTGCCATGACACATACCACAGACACAAGGATGTGGGCAGGACTGGGGAGGTGACCAGCTGCGGACCTGTCTGCTGGTGTGGGTGGTAGCCCCAGTTCATATGGGCAGAGGATCAGAAGGCACCTGTCCCCACACACTCTTTTAGCTTCACCTGCATGGTGCACTCCAGTTTTTTCAGCAGTGCTCCGTGCGTGCCCATGAGTGGGTGCTGCATGGGTCACGGGCGTGCACATCCCCCCGCACCACCTTCACACGGGCATTCAGATGAGCAGCTCCTGGGTAGCCATGCATGGTAGCATGAGGGCCGGTTTCTATGAATGGGCGCACCCCCCCCCACAACTGTCTGGTCCTCTCTAGCTCTTCTGGAGACACCAGACAGGCTCAGACACTTACCAGCTGCTTATAGTGACCGCTTCCAACTTACAGATCATGTGCATGCACAAAGAGCAGCACACTGCCACTGTGCACCTCCTGCACATGTGCCCGATCTGTCAGCACTGTCACAGTGCATTTTGGGCCTCTGCCTCCACCTCTTCGCTCTCCCCCTGCTCCTTGCTTGCAAACCCAAGTTCCCTCCCCCTCCCCCTCCTGGCTGCTGACAGTGACTCATACCACGGTCACAAGTAGCACTCTGAGAGCTCCCCCCCTCCCCGAACCTCCCAGCAAGTCGGGGCTGCGCTGGCTGCATCAGGGAGAGGCAGGCCGCAAGGCGAGTAGCAGCGTTGTGCAGCGTGCACACATGCATCTTTGGAGGACCCTCCCTCTTCCCAACCACAGCCAGACTTTCGGTCCCAGCAGGGACAGACAGGGGGAGACTTGTGTTATGTGTCACTGGGGGGGCTGATCTCATCATTAGAGACAGAGTGCACGAGTCTGGTGCCGTCCCGCAGCTGCATGGCTCTCTCTCAGGGCAGGGAGGAGGGACTTCTTAAGGCTCAGGCTGAGTTCTATGTGTGGAACTCATCCAAAAAAGGTGGCAGTTGGGCAGTAATGAATACCACCCATTTCAGACACCCAAGGAGGGAGACTGGGGAGGAGGAGTCTCAGGGGAGGAGCCTGCCTCAGCATCAGCTAATCACTGACTAGAGAGACTGCAGTCAATGAGGAGGAACCTGATCTTCTGGCTGCACAAACCACTAGCCACAGCACGTGTGCCTTGTTGCTAGTGCTAGTGGCATTGGGGAACTTGACTGCAGAGCACAGTGCTACTAGATTGAAACCGCCTACCCAATAAGACCGAATTCCACAGACAAGGCCAGTGCCATGTCAGTCTCTCAGCCCCTTTGCTTGCCCCGGGCCCTAAACTTAACCAACCCTCAATCTCATTTAATTTAATTTGTCCCCTGACTCCTTTCTCCCCCTGGCAGGGCATTCATTGGGGCAATTTTTTTGTGAGTCCCATTGGGCACTTTTATGGGCATGATCTTTGGGCAAACCTCTTTGGGCAAATGATCTTTGGGCAAACCTCTGTGTGGCTGCTCTTTATGGGAGCCTGAGAGCAAAAGCCTGATGGTGGGTGGTCACTGAGTTGCTGGGCCCTTGCTCCCTTGCTGTTTTCCATTTCATTTAAATTTGCAACCGGTGGATTGGTGGAAGAACTCAAAGAAGGGTTCCTCCCCTAACTTAATGCATTTTAATGGGTCCTTTGTTGCACTGAACAGTTTGGTGTGTGGGATGTTGTGGGGTTTCTCCTACAAGAAGGCCAAATATTCTGGCATGCTAATCAGCAGCTGGCTTTAAATCTTGTTTTACCAGTTTCGGCTAAGTCAGAACCTCTCTGCAGCATGATGGGGTCCTGGGGAAAACCTCATGCTGCATTTTGGTGTGCATTTTAGAACTTGTTGGGTTTTTCTGGACTAGTGTCTAAACGTGTGTCTTGGTTGTGGCTTTCTTGGTTGAACAAACTTAAGATGGTTAGCTTGCTTGCTGGGGGTGGGGGGGCAGAGACCTGGGGGCTTGTGCACTGGTTTCTCTGCTTGAGTTTCCCCAGCATGTTCTTTGCAGTGCCAGTTTGCAAGCATGTGCAGACTCACTCAGGGCCATTTTGTGCCTCCTCCCTTCCACCACCCTGGCCTAGCCATGGCCACTGCTGTTTCAAATGGTCTCTCTGCTGATTCCCCCCCGTGATTGTCTGATGGTTTCTGGGTTTGGGGTGCTTGGGGAACCTGCGGGCTTGTACAATGGTTTCTCTGCTTGAGTTTTCCCACAGGCCTGCAACCAACCAAACTTTTTAAAAAGGTCCTATGTGTTTGGACAGGCATTTGGTTGTCAGGGATACATTGTAGGTACTAGGGATGCTGGTTTGGATGGGGTGTGTTTGGTTGCTATACAAGCCTGTAGCCTGCTATGGTTAATTTGGATCCAGTGGGAAAGAGAGTGGAACGGACTCCAGTAAGAGGGCTCTCTATCCCCCAGTGGCAGTGCGTCATGTAGCAGCAAGGAGTAGGGATGTGCGAACGTGGTTTGGATGTTCGGAGTTCGGACCGAATTCAGTCTGTTCAGACGACTTAAACAAACATCCGAACCGAACTCGGAAATGACCGAACAGTTCGGTCATGTTCAGATGAGTTCGGATGAGTTCGGGGGCAGGAAAAACGTGACTGGAAGGGCCATTCAGGCCAGAAAAACATGACTGGAAGGGGGAGGCAGCTGAGGAGCAGACTTCCTGGCATCAGGGGTGGAGACCAGGGGTGGTCTCAGGGCCAAATGATACCGATACCGAAAAAATCTTCTAATTCAGTATCGATATCGGTACCGATAGCACTATTTCGAATGTTCGGTCATGTTCTGCCGAACCGAACTCCGCCGAACCGAACAACCAAACCTGAACTCCGTTTTCAGACCAAATGGCCGAACATCCAAACTGCGTTCTGTTCGCACATCCCTAGCAAGGAGTTCCCAACATTAACTAATGTAATGGCCATCCAATGTTAACCCTGGGAACTCCTTGCTGCTGGGTTAAGCCACGCCACTGGCCTAACCATTGGGCAGGCTTCGCCTACCGTTGGTCAGGCTTCGCCCCTAGGCCCTGGGTTCAAGTTTAATTTGGTTTCCCTCCCTTTGGATACCTGATTCAAATCTGATGGATGCAAACTCTCAGTCCTCCTCTCCCGTCTCTACACAAGATACTGTCTTCTTTTTAATGCCAAGATTGATAACATTTATTTATTTATTTATTTTATCAAGTTATATTCCACCCCTCCTGAAAACAGCTCAGTTGGAATAAATACCCAACTCTCTCTCTCCATCCCTATACTCTCCCCCTCCATTCAGTCTCATATCACGAACTGTCTCTTTGACATCTCTGCTTGGATGTCTCACCATCAACTCAAATTTGCCTTAACCTTGTTTCTCCGCTCTCCATCCTCCATTTCGTCCCCCCCCTTACTCTCCCATCCTCCTTATCTACAGCATCCTTTGATGAGGCCACCTTTCTCCTCTCCTCCTCCAACCCCTTGCCCTGATCTCCTGGCCCTATCCCTTTGTGTCTTCTAGCTGCAATTGCTTCCACCCCATTGCACTTTCTCTGCTGCCCATTAACAATATCTCCCTCTCTACTGGTTCCTTTCCATCTGTTTTCAAACACACTACTCTCTCTACTATCCTTAAGGAGTCCACTTCGAACCCCTTCAACCAATGCCCTATCTTACTTCTCCCCTTTTCCCCCAAGCTCCTGGAATAAGCTGTCTCTGACTTCCTCTCTTCCAGTTCCTCCCTTAAGTCTGACTTCTGGCTTGTCCACTTGACTGAGAGTGCTATCACTAATAACCTTCTCTTAGCCAAGTCTGAGGGCCTCTATTCCATTCTTGTCCTTCACAATCTACCTTCTGCCTTTGACATTGTTGACCACTTCTTACTCTTTAATTCACTTTGTTCCATCAGTTTCTGGGGCTCAGTTCTTGACTGGTTGTCTTCCTACCTCTCAAACTGCTCCTTCAATGTCTCTTAGTGGTATGTACATCTTTTGTGTTGCTCCCCCCTTCAGTTTGAGTTCCCCAAGGCTCTGTCCTTGGCCGTCTTCTCTTTACACTCTGTCTCTGGCAAACCCATTGAATCTCACAGCTTTCAGTTTCACCTGTATGCCGAAGATACCCAACTCTCTCTCTCCATCCCTACACTCTCCCCCTCCATTCAGTCTCATATCACGAACTGCCTCTTTGACATCTCTGCTTGGATGTCTCACCATCAACTCAAACTTAATATTGCCAAGACTGAACTCCTCTTCTTGCCAAAAAACTTCCCCTCCTTCTTCCCTTTCAATGTCCATTAATGGTAAGGGTGGGAATATCGGTATTGGATTAATCCGATACACCCGATAATTTGGTGTATCGGATTAATCTGATAATCACCGGTATTGGCATGCCAGTTTTTTAACATTTGCCGCTTTACCTTTTTTTTTTGCATTGCAGTCATGGAAATAAATGGCACCAAGGCCTTCGACCCTTCTCCCTCGCTGCCCCCCATGCCGGGAACTCCCTCCCTGCCCACATCCACCTTGCCTCCTCCCTCCGGTCCTTCAAATCCCTCCTCAAAACCCACCTTTTCCTTGCTGCCTTTCCCAATGCCTGCTAGTCTGCTAGACTATGTTCTGTACAGCACCAGGCCACATGACTGGCGCTATATAAATGTTTATAATAATAATAATAATGTAAAAAAAACAGTAAAGCAGCAAATGTTTAAAAAACGGTATGCCGATACCGGTAAATCTGATACCAGGGAGATCTGATACCGGTAAATCCGGTATCTGGTATTCTCCCCGGTGTCCCACCCCTAATTTGATGGTGTCACCTTTCAGACCATCCCTCTCACACACAGTCTAAGGTTCATTTTTGACTCCTCCTTCCCCTTTACACCTCAGATCCTGTCTGTCGCTAAGGCCTGTTGCATCTCTGCATAACATTGCTAAAATCCAGCCTTTCCCTACTGCTTCTACTATCAAATCCCTACTTCATGCTCTAGTCATTTCTTGCCTTGTCTACTGCAACTTCCTTTTTACTGGCTTACTGCATTCTGACCTTGGCCCTCAACACTCTGCTGCCAAGGTCATCCACCTTGCCTGTCACTTCAACCATGTTCAGGCCCTCTTCTCCTTCCTCCACTGGTTCTTTCTACCTGAATGCATTGTTCCCTAGTCCTGTTTTAATGGTTGGTACCTTTTAAGTGTTTTAATGTATTTTATAGATTGGTTTTATATTTGTATTTTATTTTTATTGTAAGCTGCCCTGAGCTGTTTTAGGAGGGGCGGGGTAAAAATCTAATAAATAAATAAATAAAAATAAACACAAGCTCCTTGTCTTAACTTTCAAGGCTCCTCATGGCTTTGCTGACTCCTCGCTATCTCTCCACACTTGTTTCCCACCACATTCTCACCCAGGAGCCTCACTCTTCCTCTGCCACCACCCTCACCTGCCCAAGACTCCCCTGCTGCTCCAAATGTATCCCCTGCTCCTCCTTTGCTCCCCCCTATGCCTGGAACTCCCTCCCTGAAAACATTTGTTCTGGTCCCACCCTTCCAACCTTCAAATCCCTCCTGAAAACCTACCTCTTTCATCAGGTTTCCTTAGCTCCTCATCCCCATAGACTTGTCACTGAAACCGCCTCTTCCATCCTTCACTCAGAGTCTCCTCTGTCACTAAGCGTACATGCACCTGAGACTTCTCAACTTTATGAATGTATCTGCTTTTGTCTTTCCCAAATTGTAAGCCCCTTGGGGTAGGGAACCTGTCTCCAATTAATGATTATACAGCACCAGGTACATTGCCTGTGCTATACAAATTAATATTAAATAGTAATAAATGCAGTTTTGCTCTTTGTCAAGCTGTACCTAGGAGCTGGATGCCAAGGTCAAGATAACTTTTCTGTTGACCAATTACAAATGTGAAAAAGCAGTAAGGTGTCTCCCGGTAGGTAAATTGCTTTTGTAGCTTTCCAGTAATGATATGAATCAGTATTTTGGATAGTCGGTTAACCACGGCTGAATGAAGATGCCAACTAGTTGACAGACTTAGTATCAAGGATTGCAGTGACTAACAGTGCTTATGTTATTGGCTATCTGTTTCACTTGTAAGCAAAATTCTGTATAACCAGGTAAAAAAAGCAAATATTAAAGCACCATATTACCAAAATGATGAAGTTCTTAGAGCAATGTTTACAAATATGGATATTTGCCTCTGCAAAATGCAAATGCGTATCTGAACTGTGTTTGCAAATGTTAAAGTGTATATTTGTTTCACCAAAACAGCTACTACAATCTGAACATCTTCACACATTATACATGTACTTAGCCCTCCCAAAGGGACGCCTGCTACTGATATATCTGGCATCATTAAATCAATACAACTGGTAGTTTCATGACTGGTGATTTTAATGGATCTGTTTACTTATGGAAATCAAATGGAGCCTGTTTGTACCTGTCTCCCACTGTCCTAGCACTGACATATTGTAGCAATTCATTTAAGTGCTTATGGCCTATTCCAAAGCCCGCTGAATTCAATCAAATGACCGCCATTACCTTGACTCTGTTTTGCAAAATTCATTCCAAATCTATGGCCAGTATTTGCCTAAATTGCTGTCAATCTGTTTTATACTGTACAGCCAGCATCTCTGGCTGTTGCTTGCACGTCATTTTAATCAGCTCTTATGCTACCTCTGCTCAATTTATGTCCAACAAAGATAGCTTCCATGAGTCCATTTTGAGTTCTTTTAAAAGGAAACACACTCTAGCAGTTTACAAAACTTGCTCAGCTCTTACCATTCTGTTCTTAAAATGAAAACGTTATCCATTATAACTCTGGTGCCTTGTAATCCCTCAGAGATCTGGGCAATAACTCTCAAAAATATCAAAGGAGCAGAACTGATGCCTTGAGGTAAACACAGCAATTTGGAACACCCGATTGATGTGTGAAAAGTCACCGGCTCTGAGCTTGACTTTTCAAACTTTCTTTGCCAAAAATGCATGTCTTGCATCTAATGTGCAGGATATTTTCAGTCCTTAGAGCACTGGCTGATACATCTACCAGTTTCTCTGGGTAAGAGTCAAATTATAGGGCTTTAATTAATGCATATGGATAAGAACATAAAATGTACAGTTGAAATGAATAATGGATTTTGTATTTTCAGATATTATTTGCATTTTCAGATACCTATCTGAATATCCAAATAATAACTGCCATAGTGGGTGTAAACAGACAAATGCCAGCCCGACCTCTGCTCCACCTCAACCCCAGGCGGTCTGTCTGTCTAAAGGCATCAGATGTGTCCGCCAGATGTGCAGGCAGAGCAGAGGTAGCCTGCACCACTCCAGCCCTGCTTGTGGTGCTCTGGAACATCTGTGTGTCCGGGTAGATCACTGGGGGTACATTACGCTGGTGCTCCAGATGTCTGCGCTGGCTACAAGGTGCTGCTGGTTTTGACCTATAAAGCCCTAAACAGCTTGGGCCCAGGTATCTGAAATACCACTTCTTCCTTTATGTTCCGTTACAGCCTCTCAGGTCAGTCAAGGATGCCCTCTTGCAAGTACCAACTGCCCATGAAGTTCGTACAAGGGCACTCAGAGAAGCATTCTCAGTGACTGCTTTGCACTTATGGAACTCTCTCCCCTTTGAAATCCACCTAAGCCCGAGCCTGCTTACCTTTCAGAAGAAGTGTAAGACTTTTTTTTTTTAGGCCAGATGTTTGGCAATATCAGATAGGATTGGGTGGGATGGGGTAGAGGGGTAAGGAAGAGGGTTGGTGGCTGGGGTTTAGGGTTTCTTTTAATTGTTTGTATATGTTTTGCATATATGCTTCATATGTTCTATGCGTATGTATTTTATATATCTTTGGCTTTCAACCCATCCTATGGCAATGAATTCCACAGGTTAATAGTGTGGAAAAGTGCTTCCCTTTGCTTTATCTAACCAAAGGGAGATTTGGTTTACTTGCTGACT
This sequence comes from Sphenodon punctatus, assembly GCA_003113815.1. Taxonomy (NCBI): domain Eukaryota; kingdom Metazoa; phylum Chordata; class Lepidosauria; order Sphenodontia; family Sphenodontidae; genus Sphenodon; species Sphenodon punctatus. Next base: position 718,313 of record QEPC01009412.1, on the reverse strand, counting down.
GACAATTTCCTTGGATGTCATCCAGTTTCAGTTTTCTGAAAAATGCAAACAGCTCCCTATTTACTTTTCATACAATCATTCATGACTTTGGTTGTTAACTAACATGACGGGTGGCTGTCATCCCGCCCGGGAGTGAGGGAGAACTACCCCCAGCTAGGTTAGGTCATGGAATGGAAACTAACATTCCCCCAGCCTGATCTGTCCAGGGAGGGGGGCAGGGAACGATGTGCAGCCACCTGGCTCTGCTCCTGTGCTGCGGCTGGTGTCCCCTCCCCTTCTCCCCATGATGGGCAGCCATGGCTGCCAATAATATGCAACCATGGCTGGCTTCCATGGCAACCCCCTAAGCTGGGCCGAGCAGGTGTGAAAGCAGACACATTTGTGCGGTTCGCCCAGCCCTGGCCCAGCTGGGCAGTTCGTGGAGACGGACCACGGTCCCAGTTTGTTCCAGGCCCACATTTCTGGCCTGGTTGCTAACCACGGAAGACCCAGGGCAGGCCTGGAACAAAAGTGCAGAGTTTGGCACTGGCCCAAGTGGGCCAGAGCGAGTAAACTGAGCCAGTATCACATTAGTTAACACCCTTTACAAAACTCTACCATATCCTCCCCTCAGCCATTTCCCCCCTAAGTAGAAGAGTTGTAACCTATCAAGCCTCTTCGTGTATGGAAGACATGCCATACCTCTGACCATCTTTGTTGCTCTTTTCTTTGTCCATAATTTTTCCAGTTCTGTTTTCTACTTTCAGTTCCTTTCTGAGGTGAGACAACTAGAACTGAGACAACTAGACAACAAGGATGATAAAAAGTCTGGAAAGCAAATCCTATGAGGAAAGGTTGAAGGAACTGGGTATGTTTAGCCCAGATAAGTGAAGATTAAGTGGGGAAATGATAGCAGTCTTCAAAAATCTAAATAGCTACCACAAAGCAGAGGGCAAAAAATGTTCTTCATCACCACAGAGAGCAAGACTAGAAATAATGGACTCAGATTACAAGAAGGTAGATTTTAGATGAGCCTCAGGAAAAACCTCCCAAAAGAAAATAGAGCAAGAGCCCGTGACGGGTTTACCCTTGTCATAAAGTACAGAATTTCCAACCATTGACACAGATGGGCTTTTGTACATATATACCAGAAATGTAAATCTTATTAGGCAACTTGTGGGTGTTTAGGCTATAGGGCACCCCAAAATACCCCAAAAGGACCTTCAACTTACGTCATAAGGTGCATGGTTGAAACTTGTGCCATTTTGTTCAGAAATGTGTCCTGATACTTAAAATATAAAATCTGACAGAGTTATTGTGGGCCAAACCCAAATCAGACCCTCTCAAAGTGCCCCCACCCCGAATACCGTCCATTTACATCACTGGGTTCATGCAAAAAAAACCAGTGCTAGTTTGTGTGGAAATCTGGCCTAATATAATAAAATATTAATTCTGCCAGTGGGTTTTTTGTGGGGGGGAGGGGTCTTCCCCTGAATCTGACATCCTTTTAAGGGGGGGTCTTCCCCAATCAGGCTATTTGTGCACCTTATAAGGTATATGATTGGAAACCTATTGTGTCAAAACATTTTCTGTCATCTAAGGCCTAACAAGGTTTTAAAATGGATGATACCAAAATCAGATGCTCTCTAATTGTCCCCCACTCCACCTTATGAGTTTACACCATAAGTTTTACAGCTGAAACCAATTGAACTATTTATTGCAATATGCCCTGACACATTATGTGCAGACAATCTGACATGATTTTGGGAGGGGAACATTTGAAAGGCATGTGTAGGGAATATCCTACACAGCACTGGACAGCTTCAGTTAATCTATCACACGCAGAGAGCTCCCTTCCTCTTATATTATATTTTTGTCAGTTTTATTAAAAATATATGAAGACAATTAAGTCAAGCAAACAGATTTAGTGAACAACTTTTACTCATTACTTGTGGTCAACCATTTCAAAAGCCACTTACAGATCTAACAGTGTAATGAACAGATGATGTATGACGTTAGTAAGTTAAATACATTCTACTGAGCAGCCAAAACGGACCCTCGGGTTTTTATGTAGAACAACGAAAAAGAATGTTATCTGTGTCAGTGTCTTGACAACACATACAACCAATTCGCTTGAACATGTTACACATCATCTTCAGATACAGCATTTTCATCATCATCACTTCCAGGATCTGTCATCTCCATGTCACTACTCTCATCCTCATCCACAGTACTTACACACCTTCCAATGTCATCTCTAAGAAGAATGTCCTCAAGTGATGATGGGGTTTGCTCTCCTTTAATTCAACGAGGAACATACTTTCCATGAGCTAGTTCCCAGCTATTTTGTTCTGGATGGAAAATTCATGGACGGCTCTCAGTTGCATTATTCAAAATTCCACAAATTTGATTGGTACGCCGAATCTTCAGATGTATGATGGAAGCACATGGAGGAAGTGACTGCCATTGATCACTTTGATTGCTGTCATGGGACGATTTCCTTTGGCTTGTACATTTTTAAGAATGTATCAAGCTTGAGGTCATTCACAGATGATATTGTTTTGTTACCGTACATAGTGCAGACAAACTTCTCAATCTCCAGACATATGTTCTCTTCCACTTCTTGTTTTGTACCCAATGGGACGAAAGCTTTCTGGGCCTTTAAGCACGGTAAATGGCCTCACCGTTGCTTTTCTTGAAAAAGAGGCAGTATAATCACATCCAGTAAATGCATGAAAAGCAGGAATGGCTTTGCACAATGACAAGCCCAAGTGGCTTGCAAGAGCTGTCATATCAATGCAACGGAGTGTGTTTTTAGACTGCAACTCTACTTCTAGTCACACATTTGTGCCTCTAGGGATTTTCTCCATGTTTCTAAGAGTGATAACCATCACATCTGTGTCTGATGTTCAAATCACAACATTTCTTGGAGGACAAATCTGACCCAAGTGGAAAACCATACATGTATCTGCCTCTTCATGACTGCTCTCAAGTAACTCCTGTTCCTTTCGAGTAACTTTTCCATTTACACTCCTGAAAGAATAGCACAGGTTATTACATGTAGCATAGATTCTTCATATCCCACAAGAATCTCCTGAAGTTTGGGGGAATATTCACTCACTTCTGTCCATGAAGTTGATGCATCAAGAAAAGCCATCAGCTCTGTGAAGACTACATCACGTAAAGTTTCTCAGCTTTTTAAGTACTCTTCAGAATGCAAGATTTCCATGGCAACTGACAAGATTTGGTGTAGACGGTTACATCGGTTGAAATGTACCCCTGAAATAAATCCTTTCAGTGATCCTACAGCAAGTACTCCAGATTCTATGAGTACATGGGGCCCTCCAGATTCCTCAACATATTTCCCCAAACCTTTGTAGAAGACCATTTGGATGTGAAATCCTCCAAGTAGGATGAAGAGATTGTCAAAGTGTGGCCCTTCCTCTGCTCATATGGTTAAGGCCAGTTTTGCAATAGCAAGGTCATATGTTACCATTATGTAGGTGTCACGGGGGGGGGGGAAGATAGGAAGAGGTAGAGTGGAGGAACAGGGGAAGAGGGGGGGACAGGGTATGCAATATAATTAAGGACAATACAGAATCCCAGGCCCCGCAGCGGCTACCTCTATGCTTGGAGTCTAGCTCGGTAAAGCTAGCGTCCCTCAGGTTGGAAGGTGGGCTTTCCCTCTGGATCAGAAGGCAACCCTTTTCATCATAGGGACTAGGCGAGAGGTAACCAGTTGCTGCAGGGGACAAGGACTTAACAACAACGGAGGTGAACACACAATCAGGGAGATATACAAGGCCCCAGGTCCCGTGCACAGCCACGTGAGGAGAGCTGGGGGGAAGGGAGAGTCCCCGAGGGGAGGGGGAAGGGAAGGGAGGAGGGCCTCAGGGGTACAGGTCAAGTGCGGGAAAGGACTTGCTCTCAAGGGGGATATGGTGTGAGGCAGTTAAGGAAAGGAGTAACGGGGCTAGGAAGGAGGTCCCGGATAACCCACTCCAACAATACAACTACCCAACCATGCTGGGAGACAAACACAACAAACACCAAACACTCACTCGCAATTCTCAGAAGGGAGGGGGAACGAAAGAACCAAGCATGCAAGACAATCAATGCAGGAGCAAGAAGGAAACAGTCAGGTAGCAAGGGGCCAGTCTTTCACAAGTGATTACCGGTGGGGGAGTCAGGCCCCGCCAGTAGCTTTTATAGCTGTTCCCTGATGGGAGTCTGGTGTGCTCAGGGCGGGGCTCCCACCCGTCGCTGAGCCCAGTGCCGCTCTGAGAGTGAAGGGGGGTGGAGCCAACCCACGTCGAGGGACATTCCTGGTCCCGCCCCCTCCATCTCCCCATCACCGCATCCCCGGCTTCCACAGAGCCTCTGCAGCTGATCCCAAGTGCCGGAGCTCAGGAAGGAAGGGGGGGCATGTGCTGAGTACCCCCCCATTCAGGCCCCCGCCCACCCCCCCACCACGGTCCGGAGACCAGGATTAGTAGGGTGACGAAGGTGAAAGGAACGAATGAGGTGGGGGGCATGGATATTCATGGCGGGCTCCCATGAGCGTTCCGAGCAACCATATCCCTTCCAGTCTATCAGATAAAACAAACAGGAACCTATAAAGCGGGAATCGAGGATTGCTCGGACCTTGTACTCTGGACCACTAGGGAGAAGGATTGGGGGTGCAGGGGAATCCTGCTGAATATTGTGAACGGGGTTACGAGCCCTTTTTAATAAGGAGACATGGAATGAGGGGTGTATCCTCATGTGGGTGGGTAGACCTACAATGTATGTGACTTCATTTAGCCTACGGGTAATTGGAAAGGGACCAAAGTAGGTATCGTCCAGTTTAGCGGAAGGACGTAAGGAGGGATAATGGTGTCGGCGGACCCACACCATATCACCTACCTGGAAAGAGGGT
>QEPC01009412.1:692076-705066 GCA_003113815.1 Sphenodon punctatus | reverse complement strand
ATGTACCTGGTGCTTTACAAAGAATAAGATAGACACGGTCCCTGCCTGAGAGCTTACAATCTAAAGACAGGGGGAGGGGAGACAGGGAAGGGGGAACAGAGGGAGAGACAAGGGATGCAACAATCATGAGGATGCGAGAGCTCAGGTACACGTTCTTGGCTTGGTTGCAGTAAGTTGTGAGTTTACAGATAACAGGTGGGGGATAATCCTGGATGGGAATGGTTAGCAGGAGTTAGGAAGGGCGGAGTGGAAGAGGTGGGTTTGGAAAACTTTTGAGGAGGGACTTGAAGGTGTGGAGGGTGGGGTCCACACAGATGAGGGCAGGGAGGTAGTTCAAGGCGTGCAGGGCAACGAGGGAGAAGGGATGAAGGCGGTTGGGGAAGCAGTGGAGGCGTGGGAGGGTGATGAAGGAGATGGAGGAGGAACGAAATGCTTGAGCAGGGGTTCGGAGGGAGATCAGGGCAGAGAGGTAGGGGGGAACAAGGTTGTGAAGGGCTTTGTAGGTGAAGACAAGGAGCTTGTGCAGAATGCGCTCAGGAAGAGGGAGCCAGTGGAGAGAGGGGAGGAGAGGAGAGGCTGCACATGGTCAAAGCAATGGGCTAGGTGGATGATCCTTGCAGCAGAGTTTTGAACAGAGATAAGGGAAGAAAGGTGAGAGCGGGGAAGGCCAGCGAGGAGGAGGTTATAATAGTTGAGGCGTGGGATGACTAGGGCATGGATGAGAGTTTTGGCAGAGGAGACAGACAGAAAAGAGTGGATCTTGGCAATGTTGTGGAGGGAGAAGCCGCAGGATTTGGCGACGGAGTCAATGTAGGGTTTGAAGGTGAGGTACGAGTCAAAGATGAAGCCCAAGCTGCGGGCTTGGGGGACAGGGAGGATGGATACCCTGTCAATGGTAATTGACAGGGAAGAGGGAGAATAAGGATTGGAAGGGAGGATCAGGAGTTCAGTTTTCGCCATGTTCAGTTTGAGCTGGTGTTGAGACATCCAGGTGGAGATATCGGAAAGACAGTTGGTGAGATGAGCTTGAACAGAGGGGGAGAGGGAAGGAGTGGAAAGATAGAGTTGAGTGTCATCAGTGTATAGGTGGTATTGGAAACCGTGCGAGGCAATGAGATTGCCTAGGGAATGGGTGTAGATAGAGAGGAGGAGAGGGCCAAGGACAGAACCTTGGGGAGCCCCGACCGAGAGGGGTAGGGAGGAGGAGGGGTAGGAGTTAGGAAAGGATACGTTGAAGGAGCGGTCAGAAAGGTAGGAGAAGAACCAATCGAGGACAGAGTAGGAGGAGAACCAATTGAGGACTCCAAAGGAGCGGAGCAATTCAAGCAGGAGCGAGTGGTCAGCAGTGTCGAAGGTAGAAGAGAGATCAAGGAGGACAAGAATAGAGTAAAGGCAGTTGGATTTAGCCATCGTCAGAACGATATTATTCAGATATTTATTCAGATATTTCATTTTGGTTATTTCAGCCATTGGGGGATTTTGTTTTGGTATTTTGGTCACTTTTGTGCTTTGTTTCAATCCCTATGAAATATTGAAATGAAATAAACTGCACATCAAAATGACTGAAATAACCAAAACAAAATATCCTAAACAAATATTCATTCTGGGAAATGGATAAGATGTGAATAGTGTTCTGTAGTTATTTCATCAGAAACCATTCAGATCAAACCTATTCATCAAAGATAGTGTTTGCTCAAACAAGCTGATGTTTTCAATGATGAACTATACGTCTGAGAAAAGAAAGAAAAACGGATCTTTCTTTCTTTCTTTTCTTAGTATTTACATACTGCTAATGTATACCTTTTTTGTGAACTATAAGTCTGAGCATTTTTCAAGTTTCCTGGTATGTTTTGCTGGGGTTGGGGGGTGGGTTTCGCCGCCACCAGCACACTGTGGGGCACATGCAGGGAACTGACCAGATGGTTGTGGGGAAGCTGGGTGGACCAACCTTTGTCGGAATTGCCTCCATGGCTGAGGCACTGCTCACCCACGCAGGCACCTGCCCCTGCCACGCCTCCTTCCCCTGACCAGACTGAGAGCCTGCCCCTAGCCGTGACGTGGCCAAGACAGCCCAGTTGAGGTAAGGCTGCTCCACGACGTGTCGTCAGAATTTTTCTGAGTGAGGGGAACATCTGGTGGGCCCTGGGCACACGAGCCACTGCTTCATCTGGCTCATTTGCTCAGGGAGGGGTAAGGCTACCTAAGGTGTGGTAGCCTCCCCTCCCAAGGACTGGACCCCTTCAACACACCGAGGACTGCATACATAGGATGCACCTCTGCTTGCTTGCTGCCCCACCAACTGTAGCAACAACTATCAGATTTTTCCCCTTTAAAAACGTCCCAACATTTTGAGACACAAAATACAAACATTGGCACAAAACGTTCCCTGCTTGCACATCCCTAGCGAAGAGGAAACAGATGCCATTTTTAAATGGGTCAAGACCATGCAGGTCCATTCATCCCCTCCACCCCACCGATGTGCCCATCTGAACGTGGCATGCATGGTGAGGTGCTCCCGTGACCCATTAACTGCCCACTCATGCCTATCCATGGAGCATGGGGGGGGGCAGGATCTGGGATGCTCCATGTGGGGGCAGGAGTGGGCAGGTTGCGCACACCCAGTGCACACCCATCCCGGCCTGTTTAAATTCCCCCCACCTCACCAGATGTGCATCGGTGCTCCATGCAGTGCACATGGACCGGCCCCCCAGTTGTGCCCACTTTAAAACCGCCAGAGAGTAAGATGGGAGTTGCTCCACCGAGCTTCCTGTTGTAACCAGCCAGGTTTATATCCTGGCTTGCTTGCAGCCAATCAGGAAGCTGGCAGACTTGGCAGGAGCTAAGACAAGCTGGAGGGATAAGGGTCTAGCCCTGGCCTGTGCGGAGGAGTTTCAGCCTTCCCTGGGAGTGACCAAGTGGGGTGTCTTTAAACGAGCAAGGCTTGGGGGGGGTGGGGGTCAGACTCATCTGTGGCCACTGAATGGCACCCACTCAGGTGGAGTGTGTGGGGAGGGATTCTAACAGGCGACTCTCAGTGCGGCCACCATGGCAGCCGCTTTGCACTTCCCCTGCCCCAGACCATGGGGGAGGGGGAAGCGCGACAGGCTGGCCTTTGAAATTGACATGTCCCAGGTGTGAGTGTTGAGGAACCGGGCTCCACAGCGCTCATGGCCAGTTTCTGTGACTTGTAAAGGCAGTGTCCCCCATCCACAGTGCCTATGAGCTTGGGACCTGTCTGTTGGCTTACGTGGCCACCCCAGTTCATATGGACAAGGGATAAGTGAGCGCTCATTGCCACACACTTTTTTGGCTTGCCCCGCATGGCGCACTCCAGATTTCTTGGCAGTGCGCCATGAGTGGGTGCTGAGCGGCTCACGGGAAAGCACATCCCCCACCCACCCCCCATGCCACCTTCAGGTGGGCGGTTGGATGAGTGGTTCCTGGGTGGCCATACGTGGTAGCATCTCTTTTTAAAACACCCTGTGATGCAGGAGGGATGACCACAACTCCAGAACCCCCAGGGCTGGGTCCTCCTCTAGATCACCACTAGGTTTGAGGAGAAGAAGGCTTTGCACCCTGCTGAGCAGACAGCATGTAGGCTTTCTATTTCACTTCTCTACTAGACTGAGGAAATGGCAACAGGAAGTGGGGATGGAGGCCATAGATTATACATGACTGATCTATTCTCTTCTCCTCAGGATGGCTCCCAATAAAGAAAGGGGTTATGCTGTAAGAAAGGTTAATCAGCTCATGCTTACCCCACACCCTCACAACAAAACGCCATGGGAGCTTAGAGATGACATTTTATCAGCAGGAAAATGCAGTAAACATCATCCCTTCCCTCCAAAGAGGAATTAGCTGCTGCCATGTAGATCGTATTTTATAACATGCTCAAATAAACACAGATTTTGGCTCCTTGCCCAGGCCGTCGAAAGCTTTTATCTCTTAAGAAACGCTGGGGACCAAATGAACTTTAAAAATTGTAATCCCCCCCACACTCAGTCCTCTCCTGCATAAGGATGTTACTCCCCACCCTCCCCCGGTCTGACGTTCATTTCTCAAAAATATTAATCTCTCCTCTCTCTGCCCAACTCAATTTCCTTCCCTGTTTGGATTAGTTTTTCAGGGTTCGGGTATATTTTAGAACTTGGTGACGAAGGAAGAGACATATGGATGACTCCAAATCTATTGTGCTGGAGAATCACACTTAAAATTATTATTTATTTATTTATTTATTTCCATCATTTCTATACCATTCCCTCCTGTCCAATGGCAGCTCAGGGTGATGTACAACACATATAAAAACATCATAAAAATATAGAAACATACTATAATAATAAACTATAATAAATATCATTTTAAAAATACAAGAAACAAAGGCCCGACAAAAAAAAACTACTCCCAAAATAAACCACCCACCCACTACCCGTACCCCTCACCGAATGCCTGGAGAAACAGTCAGGTTTTTCACTGTCTATAGAAGGAGGGGAAATCCAGAGAGAGGTGACTCTCCACTGGGAGGGAGTTCCATAAACATGGTGTGGCCACTGAGAATGCCTGCTCAAACGTGGCCACCCGGGGAACCTGGGGGGACCTCCAAGCGGGCATCCCTGGCCAACGGCAGGGGCTTATCCAGGTCATGAGGGACGAGGCAATTCTGCAGGTAAGCGAGGCCCAGGCTGTATAGGTCTTTAAAGATAATAACCAACAACTTTAAGCAGGCCCAGAAGATTATAAACAGCCAGTGCAGAGAACAAAGCACTGGTGTTATATGCTCCCAGCGTCCCGTCCCCGCAAGGAGGTGTTCCGCCACATTCTGCACCAGCTGCAGCCTCTGGGTCATCACCAGAGGTATCCCCACGTAGAGTGTGTTGCAGTAGTCCAATCTTGAGGTGATGAATGCGTGGCTGATGGTGGCAAGGTTGGAGCGTGAGATATACGGCAGAATCATCAGACCAGATGTAATGCACCAAATGCACTCCTCACCACATTCGCCACCTGAGCATCCAGGCGGAGCTGCAAATCAAGGACGGCGAATAGCAGTAATAAATTTGATGATGATGATGATGATGGCAAATCAAGGACTCCAAGACTCTGAACTTGGACCAGGGAGGGATGCACCCCGTCAATGATGGGGGCCTCCACTCCCTCACCCTTACCAACCAGCATCACCTCCGGGTTTGTCAGGATTCAGCTTCAGACGGCTCGTCCTCATCCAATCCCCCTCTGCAACTAGGCACTGAGTAAACACTGCCAGGCCTGGGTCAGATGAAAACAAGAGGTACAGCTGGGTGTCATCAGAGTACTGATGACACTGAACTTCAAACTCTCTCACAATCTCACCCAAGGGCTGCATGTACACATTGAACAGTAGAGGGGACAAAATAGATCCCTGCGGAACTCCACACATGAGGGCCCGGGGGGAAGGTGGACAACCCCCCAGTACCACATGCTGAGATCTCCTGGCCAGAAATGAGTGGAACCATTCAAGAACAGTCCCACCCACTGCATGGTCCCTCAGGCAAGTCACCAGCATCTCATGGTCAACCATATCAAACGATGCTGAAAGTTCTAACAAAATGAGAAGAGTGGACCAACTTCAGTCCAACTCTCAGCACAGATCATCAACCAAGACTTCAAATGCAGTCTCAGTGTCATAACCCAGATGAAAACCAGATTGTGATGGATCAAGGAAGCTGATGAGGTCCAGATGCCCCTGGAGCTGCTGGGTCACTATCCGTTCAATAATCTTCCCTAAAAACGGAAGGTTATTCAACGGGCAGTGGCTCAGCAGTTTAAGAGGCATCTGGACTGCATCAGCTTCCTTGCTCCTAAAAAGGGAAGGTTAGAGACTTGCCGATAGCTGGCAAGGGCATCAATGTCAAGAGATGGTTATTAGCACATGGACCTCAGTTTTTTAGACTAGAAAATTTTCTATGTTGGGACATTCCTCTGGATATGAGTTTGCAGCAGCAGGGGGCATGGACAGAGTGCTCAAGGGGTCCAAAAGGCTAGTGAATACTGGAACCAAAATTCTGAATATTTGCTCCAGAAAATGAAGTTGTGAGAGAATACCGTTTTGTATCCACTTTATTCTTCCCAAAGTGAATACACCAAAATTGTCAGATATGGTAATCATTTCAGATACGATAGTCATTTCAGCACTGCCAACCCCCACCCCCCAAAAGACCTCTGCCCTGTCCAGCAGGTGGACCAACCCCATCAATGGGTTTGAATGTTTTCATTAGAGAGTGGTAGAACAGAGCTTCCTAAACTGTGGATCACACCGTTTACATATGGGGGTCATGTTCCCACTTCCTATTTGCTATCTATTCCATGTCTTTGTTGTTTACTGGGTCACAGGGATTATAATAACATCTCCAAACGTGATCCTGCAAGCAGAAATTTGGAAATTGCTGCGGTAGAAAATGTGTCATTAAAAGGTTATTTCTTAGAGGGTTCGTTTTTTTAAAAAAATAAAAATTGAAACATGAGGAAAAAAATTCTCCTTCGGAAAATGTCCATTTTCATCCAAAATGTTTAATGTTGAAAAATTTGAAAGCTCCAAAACTTGAGGTTGGGGGAAAGAGGGCTAGTTTGCTTAAGGAATGAACCTCCCTAAATAATGACCAACTCCTCCCACAAAATTCTCTTAGCCCAAACTAGGGCTGAAACGAATATTGAAAGGAAGTACAGCATTCAATGAATTTGGATATATTTGGATCCATTCTAGCTAGCACTGAAATGAGTACTCCAAAAATATGGCTAAATCTTTCAAATATACCCAAACCAAATCAAAAATAGCAGCTCAACCAATATCTGTTTATGCTCCATCAGGTACCTGCTAGATTTTTCTATTTCAGTTTGCCTTTCTTTCAGTTCAAGTTATTTGGGTTGTTTAGTCATTTTGGTGATTCAGTTACATCATTTTGAAATGACCAAACAACAACATGCCAGTTATTCAGCTTGTGCAATTGCCAAAAATGACTGAATTAACCAAACAAAAAAAACCTGAAGTGGGATACCTGAAAAAAATGGATATGAAAGTACCTGTTTTAGTTGTGGCTATTATGTGTACCCAAAAATGTGAATAATACCTGTGAATAATAAACCCTCTACCTGTTTCAGCTCTATTTTTAATGAAGCCAATTAAAGTGGTATTTGCTTTACGTCTACTTTGTGGTTCTGAATCTTCATTTCCATATTTTTGTGTTCAGTATTTCAGTCACTCTAGTATTTCGATATTTCAGTTACTGTGGTGGTCCTATTTGGTGGTGTTTTTTTCCAATTTTAAAACGTGAAAGTGATTGGTGTATTTGGACCAATCCCATTTAGGGATGGGCAAACGCAGTTCGGAAGTTCGGAGTTCGGACCAAACTCAACCAGTTCAGTCGACCGAACCGAACTTCCGAATTGAACTCAATTTTTGAACCGAACCGAACCGAATTTCCGAACTTGGCTTTGTTCGCCCATCCCTAAAAGATAATATTCCATTTAGTTCAATGGGGTTTGCATTTCCAAACTTTGTTCGGAGTTTGGACCAAACTCCAATAGTTCAGTTGACCGAACTGAACTTCCAGACTGAACCGAATTTCAGAATTTCCAAACTCAGTACTGTTCACCCATCCCTAATCCCATTCCTGTTTTTTATAAAAACTACCGGCAAAGTCACCAAAATACTGGACAAGTCTGAGATGCACTGGCAAATCTGCTGAGGGGAGGAGAACCAAGACTGGAGCAGCAAGGATCTCCAAGTCAAAACTGCAGGACATTGGTACATCTGGGAGTGGGGCATTGAGGAATGGAGCCTGCTACAACCCCACTAGGATGTGGGATGTGAGGGGCATCAACCCTGGACTGGAATACTAGTGAGTCTGTGGTAAGATATGAGGTTTATTAGTGGAACTGGGTGGAGTAGCCCAGGCAAACCCCATTGCAGGGGTGTGTGGGTCATGTCTAGTTACCAGACATCCTTTATTTTAGGTGACTGTCCCTTATTTCAGAACCCCACAACTTCAAAGAATGTAATAGGCATTTGTTATTTCAGAACCTCACAGGCCCATAAAACATAATAGAAGCTCCTTATTTCAGACCCCACAATTCTATAGAACATAATGGGTGTCCCTTATTTCACAGACCCACAGCTCTGTGGTGTCCCTTATTTTTGAAAGTTTCATCTGGCCTTCCTAGGGAGTTTTCACATGGACTGCTAGTCCGCACGCAGTAACTGAATCTAGTGCGGACTAATTTGTCCTTCTGAATGCTGTCAATGGTGCTTATTAGTGCAGACTAAGCGATAAGTATGGTTCTTATAAAACCCCAACCACTTGGTTTTACAAATCAATACTTTATTGCGTAGTCATAGACCATAGGAGTTATATACAACATAGACAATACAACAATACAACCAACTCCTAATATCCAAGAGATAATTTTAAAGGCTGGGGACCTAAGGGAATAATTCCCACACAAAAGATTCTTCACCAGTAACCCAATAATTCTACACCTGGAGATTGTATGCCAGGTTTTGTACCAAAGTATCAGAATATTCCCCAACACAACCCCCAAATGTCCCTAACATAGTTCAAACATACAATTCAAAAGCCCCAACCTCTCAAAAACTCAATCTCTAAGGTATTTATTAATCAATAAAAACTCCTGACCATCCATCAAAATGATCGAAAACAATCCTTCCTGCTAATTTCCAACACATCCTATAAGGACCTAAAGGAACGGGCACTAATTAATAAAAAAGGCTATAATAATAGCTAAGGCCCAAGACTCGCAATAACCCAGCACAAAAGAGAGTAATAAAATACCTCAATCCTAAAGGGGTATACTAAATCAAATAACCACCCGGTCCCCCACATAACTGAACTTCAATTCAAATAAACACTAGGAAGGATTAACCAGATATCCCTCAAACGGGCAGGATAGCTAGCACCGTGGTATGAAAAGGTCATGATCCTATAATCATATAGTACCAGGCCCAACCCGCCATTCCACAACAGTGCTAATGCAAGTTGGGGAAGGCATAACAGAAGTCACACAACTTGGGTCACAAAGATAGCCTGCCCACTACTACCTGGGGGACCCACCCACATGCTCACTAAAAAATAAATTATGGTGGGATTCAGGGGCCAGCACCGGCACTTCCAAGCTCGTCTGGGCCTTGCCAGCTCTCAGATCCCAACCGAAGTCCATATCCCGGCTCCTGGGACAACCCCAAAGAGCCAGCGGAACAAGCTATTCCTGCATCAGGAGCTGAACTAAGGTAAGACAGCCGATCGAGAATGTGAGCTACCTGCTTCCGCCTCACTACCGGCGACTTCGCTAAATTCTCTGTTCCCACTGATTCACATACCGCCCCGCCATCTTTCATGGGGCCCAATCCTTCCTCGAGGGGGCTGATGACAAACCCCCTTCTATGGCCCCCACCAAAGGCCCATCTCCTGCAAGATTTTGTAGTCATTTATTAATGGGCTGCGAACTTCCTTTGACAGTCCGGCTGCCAGCCCCCCCCTCCACTACCCCGACAACTGGACCTCCAGCACCATTAGTGCCCAGGTGCTGAGCTCCTCCCCAAGCTCTCAAAAGGGGAGGAGCAGGGGATGGATCAACAAATCTTTGAACACTTCCCTCACATATATGCTCCAAGTAGCCAACAAATGGGCCTGGTCCAAAACCCTAAAAGCAAAAGAGGGGCAGTAAAAATGAACCACCAATCTATGTATACACCCATAAGAGGGCAGGACCTGCACTGAATTGATTACCCCAAATGGAACCCAGCCTAAGATGGTTTCTAAATGATAGGCCACTGCATGTTTGGTGTTCCAAGAAGGAAGGTGGCCATTGGGTAACGGATGAATCCTAAATGCCACCACCCCCAAAACAGGAATTGGTTTGGACCTACAAGGGTCCAAACTCCCTCTGATTAGCGACTGAGGGCACGGCTCCCCATCGCTTGACACATTCTCGAAGTCACCTTGCTGGAGAGGGGCTACCAAGGATGCCAGCTGAGAGGGGGGGTTCAAAACTTAAAATACCAGATCCATTATGGGTTCCCCCGGGCCCAGTTCACTCCCTACTGGTCAGATATTGCAAAACTGAAGTCAGCAAACCTTGCTGCCCCTGGACCAAGGTGACTAAATCACTGATTTTACTCAGTAATAAATTAACTAACTCCCCCATCACTGAACAAGTTTTCTCAATTTGGTCGAGACGGCGACCGTCCACTAAGTGCACAGAGCTAGCTGATGCAGATAAATCAGAACCATGGGTAAATAAAGGGTCCAGACAATACAGTTCTGGGTCACAATGACCAGCCTTTGAGTGAACCTCATCATAGTTTGGTGAAACATTAGGAGCCCGAGTCGTAGCCAGTTTGGTGGGGAGAGTCGGCACACCCTCTTTCGCAACCTGGTTGTGGGAGTGAAGCAAATAGTACCTTTCCAGACGCTTGAGGCAAGTCCACAACCAGGGATTCTGCTTGACGGGCAGCTCTCTTGGCGGCTCTTTCCCCCCCATGTTGAGTATTAACCAACAAGTTCCCCTAAACCCCGATTCCACAATCAAACAACCCACCCCTGGTAACTAACAACACCAACCAAGATTACATACACCTATGGGGTCCAACAGAGCCTCCAATCCCCAATACCCCAATGGGCCCCGAAGGACCCCAAAGGGCCACACTCTTTGGCTCGCAGCCTGCGGCGCAGCCACAGGTGATGTTCTTAAGTGGCCCCGACCCGGCTTCTGGAGGCTTGCGGGGGGGACGGAATATCCCCACTCACAATGCTTTCCTCTTCTCTACACAGATGAACTAAAGCCGGAAGTTCCCCGGAAGGCCTAGTAAGCGCTGAAGCCACCTGGAGCGCCGTGCTGCTGCTGCCGCCGCCACCTGGAGCACCAAAGGTAGGCGATCCTTGGGTGGGGGGGTAGGGTGATCCCTGGGGTGGGGTGTGTGTTAAACCACCCCCCACCCCACGGATCACCCTAGTACCTACCTGCTGGTACGGGCTCCAGGTCGCCGACAGCAGCCCAGAGCCAGGGACTTCGGGGGAATTTTTTTTTAAAAAAAATCCAGGCTGGGCAGGGTGGCTGGGGAGTGTCCCCTCTTCCACCCGCACAGCCTGAGAGGGGGAGGGATTGTTTTTCCCCCCATTGATTTCAATGGGGACACTGACAGTTCCCCATTGAAATCAATTGAATAGATCCGGCACCAGTAAACCGGTTTTAATCCGGTAAACCAGTTTTTTGCAAACTGGTAACCGGTAAAACCGGTAGCCCTTTTTTTGCCAGATGTCCCAACCCTAGTATTAATCCCCCAGCTCACCCGTGCAATAGCTACTTAAGCCTTGAATTTGTCCCTGTCCAGCTGGAAAAGAAAATCCCTTTCTTTCTAGTCTGAATGGCAGAGACTGACAGGGCAAACAGCTCCTGCGATGGTAGTGTGGTGCCTTTGCTTTTATATGCCTCCTTTTCCCTTCTTCCACCGTTTCTTATGCTAATTTATGGAAATCAAATGGAACCAGTTCCAAGCTGGAGATAATAAAGGAGCAGCATTAAAGAGGGGGTATTGAGGAGGGGGGAATAAAGAGCGAGAGGGGTGGGGCAGTAAATACTAATTGTACTATCAAGAGAATGCGTTTTATTTTCTTGCTAAAGGGAAGGTTATGTTTAATTAAATCTGCTTGTTCTGTGCTCATGGGCTTGGATTTCGAATGAGCTTCCAACCGTTGTTACTAGATGGAAGGAGGACATGGGTAGGCATTTAAATATGTCCTTTCTCCCTTGGGGGCAAAGTGGTTTGCTGTCAGTTCTTTGCAGCACGAGGGGCGCCGTGGCTCCTTGATAACTAGGAAAGTGTGTGCCTCTGTAATCAGAGATGAGGTGGTCAAGTGGTGAGAGAATGGGCATGGTGCTGGGAAACCTGGCTTTAAACCTTGGGTCAACCATGAACTTAGGGCTTATTCATACAACCCGCTTTTTTGAGTGGGTAGTGGCTTAAACCCACATTCTTAGTATTGTGTGAATGTGGTCTGTGATGATCCTGTGTTCTTTGCCACTTGATGCAAAGGGATCTGACTCTCTCAAGTAGCAAAGGTTGTTTGATTTGATTAACCTAGAACAAGTTTCAGTTCCTGATACATTATTTCCTGTTAATCACTTCCTACCTACAAATGAGGTGTGGCCAGAGTGTCCTGCAGTGGGGGCAGAGGTATGTGTGTCTTCTTCCACTCCATGCCACTTCCGAAGCATTGTTTGCAGGCATGTAATAAAGACATTCCTTTATGCCCTTTGCAGCATTGTATAAAATACCACATGGAAACATGGAGGAGTATGGTTCAGGGAAATGTAGGAGAGTTAGCAATTGTGTGATTGCGATGGGTGATTTCAGACATTACGGGAGGCGGGTTCACTACAGTGAACCCCCAGGGGGGTGTGAACAGAACAACCATGGCCTGGGGTGAATAAAAGCCCCTAACAGACATGACGGGACCAGGACCACGGCCGGGAACCGGGCCGACCCATCACGGACCGGGGCAGCACAACAGATGTACAGCCGATCCCCAGCCATGGTCAAAACTCCCAGAAGGCACCGGGCAAGGGCGGGACACAGACGTGGCCGCAGAAGGGCAAACGAAGCCAAGAGGCACACAAGGGAACGCCCACACAAGGGAAACAGGAAGGGAGGGGGGAAGAGGGAGAACAGGCTGACAGGTGCCACACACAGCACACGCACACACACAGCGGACCCGCAGCGGGACGCACTGCACGACCACACACCCAGGCACGCACACACCACACACACACACAAGGGAAAGGTCGGGAAGGGGGGGCAGGGGCGCCCGGAGAACAGCACGGGGAACAACGGGAGGGAAGAGGGGGGGCACCGCCAAGGGGCAAGGCACAGGCAGCAGCAACCCCCACCCCCATAGCACCCCAGTCCACAGAGGCGCCCCCACAGCAACATAGGCAGTCTAGGAA
>QEPC01009412.1:662684-687289 GCA_003113815.1 Sphenodon punctatus | reverse complement strand
CCTGGACCACAGCGCTGCCCACGAGCCGTGGGGCGACTATGGAGCCCTTCATATGAAGGATGTGGTCCAGGGCATCATAGTAGGGGGCGGTGCGGGCCCCGTGGCCTGTTGTTGTCTCTGATGGCCTTGTACCCCCTCTTGAGTTCCTTGGCCTTCGATCTACACTGTGCGACTGTGCGCTTATGCCCTGCTGCCTCCATGTCCTGCACAATGTCCCGGTACACGTGCTCGTTCCGCTGGTTCATGGCGAGCTCCAGCTGGTACTCCAGGGTCCCCCAGATCCGGATGAAGTCCCGGGTCTCCTGTAGGCCCCACTGGCCCCCTCAGTCGTACACCTTCCTCCGGCATCCCCACGGCTGTTCCTCCTCCTGGTCCTGTTCCTGGTCCTGCTCCTCCTCCTCCCCCTCGTCCTCCGGGTGCGCAGGGCCGGACTCCTCCAGGGGCTCATCCACCCGGGCCATTTTCTGTGTCTGTGGGGAGGGTAGGAGGGGAGTGGTTGTTTGGGTACTGGTGGGGCCCCCTTGCGGGGCACCCCTGCCCCCCTCCCGGTCCCCTGGGGTTGCCCCGCCCACCCGCGAGGGCTCCTGTGCCCCCTGCTGCCCTCCCCTTGGTTCCCCTTACCCTTTTCCTGGGTGCCTCCTCCGGGCCCGTTCCGGATGCTGTCCCCGGGGCGTCGCAACCCGCCTGCTGCTGTGGGTGTTGTTCCTGGGCCGCCTCCCTGGTCGGGTGCACCCGTGTGCCCCCCTCCTCTGCCTGTGCCCCCTCCACCTCCATCGCTGCCCCTGGCTCCACCTCCTCCGCCTCGTCCACCGCCACTGTCACTTTCTCTCCCTCCGCTCTCTTCCACCTCCCTCCTTGCTCCATTCCGCCATGCTTGCCTGCTGCTGATTTCGCTTTAAATCTCCCTCCGGTGGTTGTGTTGTTGCCGGTTGCCCGGCAGCAACGCTGCGTGCCTTGTCCCCGGCTGGGGCTCGTTTTCTTTGGTTCCGCCCGGGGATTGGCATCCAGATGTTACTTTTCCTTGGTTCCCGGTGGGGTTCCGTTTGACCACGCTTCCTGGGATATTCCCCCGGGGAGCCCGGGAAGCGTAGTTGAAATTGACCCCATGTGGGTATTGAGCGTGATGAACATCTGGCGTGCGCCAAACAGACGTTCACGGCCCTTTGGCCCCACCGCGGGGTTCAGCGTGGTTGAGCGTGATCTCGTAACGTCTGAAAATACCCATTGCTACAGGACATTATTATTATTAAATATTTATATAGCGCTAGCAATGTACTTGGCACTGAACTATCATTTGTTAAAGACAGGAACCTGTCCCCAGGGGTTTGCAATCTAAAAGAGACAAGGGATAGGGGAACATAGGTAGAAACAGGGATGCATTCAAAAGTTGAGATGCTGCAGCTGCCCATGCTTGGCTTACCTGAATGGGACCCTGAATGAAAGGATAGTAGAGAGAGCACCAGCGAGCAGCATATGGGAAGGAAGAGCTAGAGAGAGGGAGGGAGTAGAATGAATGTTTTCAGGGAGGGAGTTCCAGGCATTGAGGACACCATGGGAGGAGGGGCAAAGATGGCTGAAGGAGCAGAAGAATGTGGGGTGGATGAGGGTGGTGGCAGAGGAGGAGTGAAGCTCTCAGGTCAGAATGTAGTGGGAAACAAGTGCCAAAAGATAGGGTAGCCTTCATATGGCAATGTACTACTGGACACCAACATGCAAAAGGCTGCAGGACTATCCTAACTTCCTCCCTCCCTCCCTCCCTTCTTTTTTATCTTTTCAATGCTAGCAGAAGAGACTGGAATGCCTCACGAAGGGGAAGAGCAGGAGGGAGGCAAGAAACAGACTTTGGCCCAGCCCAATGCAGTCACTGATTACAAGCCTGTTCAATTGGCTCCTTGGGCACTTAGCGTTGTTCCCGGCTGAAGGCGCGCATCAAGGGTTTAATCAGAGCATGCTTCATGCAGAATTGATGATTAAGAGGCACCCCAGCTATGGAGGGAAATAGAAAAATGATTCTGTAAAGCCACTGTTTGTTTAACTTTCCCTGGCACTTAATGACTAAGGCAGTTGGGGGGAGGCGGTGAAAAATTAATTTGCCTCTCTCCAGCAATGTCAGCCAGGAAAACAACAAGATGTTTGTTTTTTCTGAAAAATCTATGTCCAGGGGGTGCAGGGTAGGGGGATAAACCAGTCTCTTTAGTCAGAATCCAGTTCACTCAAGGACAGACAGGCTAGAGAATTGGTTGGGCTTTGTGGGTTGGCAGCTCATTTGGGCCACACCACACTATAGGGCTCAAAAGCAAAGGTGGCATGGCAGGGCCATGTTAGGACTGATAAATGCCTGAGGCTGGTCTACGCTGCTCCACACTCCCTGGGTTTCCTCAAGAGGGCTCCCTGCTGCCTCCACTTCCCATATGTTCCAGTCCTATCCACGCAGTAGAGGCAGCATTCCTCTCCTCTTAGGGAACTGGGGTTGATATGATCCCAGTCAGTCTCCCCTGCCCTGCCCTGGCTCCTGAGGTCTCTCTCTGCTTCCCTTGAAAAACCACACCTCCTGCCGCCTGCTCTGAAAAACTCCCCATCTCCCATGGCATTCAGATGAAACTGGGCTCCCTGTGCCTCTGGTCAATGTAGAGAGATTTGGCAGGTCCCCTCAAAATCCATCACTGGGCTGTACCTAGGAAGAATCTGTGTTATTCTGAACCTAGTCACAAGCCTTAGCCACAAACATTTTGTTACAGGAGAACAAAAGTGTGTGGAGTGTTCAGACTACCACGTACCAATGTGGAGGGGGTCCATCAGCTGATTTTAAGTAGGAAAGCCAAGGAATACAAAGGTGTGCTTAAAGCTCTGACCAGTGGTGTAACTTTGGGCTACAATTTGTAGGGAATGCTGGATCTCCTTGACCCACATAAATCCCACCCTCATAATTATGGAACTGTGGGCAGAAGGCAATTTGTGGGAGACACATCCCCCAGTTTATTTACATCCATGACTCTGACTGACAGAACTTGTGAATGAACAGCTGTGAATGAGTGCTACCACATTGATCCTTGGCTTCTCTTACACTTTCCTCTTAAGAATCTAGTACTGGTCATTTCAGAGAAAGGCTACTGGGTTAGAAGGACCACTGGTCTGACCCAGTATGTCAGTGACTACATTCTGCAATGAACTCTTCACATCATGAGACATAGCTTTACTGCCAATGTTGCTTCTCCCTCAGAAGACTGAACTGACTGTCTAATACTGTATAAAACGCTGTGAGTTTAATCCATCTTTAGACAAAGGAGACACTAAGACCTTTGTTTGATTCTTATTGTTTTCAAGAGACCATGGAAACTATTTATTCTTAACCCAAGTGTTAGAATGTAGTGTTTATATATCTTCAATTCTTCCCAAGGTCAAAATGAAAAAAACCCACTCACCACTAACACTTAATAGGAAGACATTGGTTCATAGACAAACACTCAAGAAGCAATAGACACTGTTAATAGTTTACCCAAGAATCAAAAGATCTGTTAATCATTTATCTTCAATGCACGGATCCTCATAGAACCCAGCAAGCCAGATAATGTAGGTGATAACTGTGGGTGTTTTCACACATGCATTTCTTCTGCATGTTTGCTGTTACATCCTGAACTTTTTGTGTGTCTAAATCAATCACCCCGATCTTAAACATCTGACTCTTTGAATTTCTGCATAGAACTTCTCCCAGAACTTTTGTGTGTAAAACGTTATCCTGGTAAACTGCTTTGCTCCAGGCAGCTGTGGTCACTTGGTTTCCATGGCAGTCCCTCACGTCTACAGCTGCGGCTACTTTAGGCTGCCTCAGGGCAGTGTGTGTGTGAAGAATGCGTCCGGAACTTACTTGTGGACTTGTAAACCCAGAAGATTGAAAGACCAGCACTTTAAGGTGTGTGTAAAAATGCCCTGTGTCATGATTTGTGAAGACATTAGGCTTCCCAGCCGTAATGGTTGGTGGAGTTTTAGGTTGGTGGGGCAGTGGGCAGGGCCAGAAGGGAGCGGGGTGAGCATTAAAATTTCACATGTGATCAATGGAACAGAACACACAATAAATGAAAAACAAACAAATGGTGCATACAGAAAAAAACCCCACAATGGTGGTGATATACAATAGTGAGCAAAATGCAAAGCTCTCTGTGGAAAAAAGTAAAAAGGGGAAACCAGCATTTACTCCTATAGATCAGGTGCTGGGGAGGGGAGGGGGTGGATTGGGAGAAGAAGACTTCAAGTCTGTTTTAAATAAGGGGACATTATATTATTATTATTATTTTATTATAAGGATTTGTGTAGCACCAGCTATGTACCTGGCGCTTTACAGAACAATAAGATAGATGCGGTCCCTGCCTATGGCTTACAATCTACTAGACACGGAGGGGGTAGACAAGGAGAGGGGACATAGGAAGAGACATGGGATAAATATGGATACATGATTTGTTTCACTTTTAAAAATTGCAATTTTAAAAAGAACAATTCACTCAGTACACAAACCCTGTTGCTGCTGTTGCTGCTGCTGCTGCTGATGATGATGATGATTGATGATGATTGATGATGCCGACGTGTTTAATTTTTTGCCCCACTCTTACCGCCAAATGCAGCTCAGGGCGGCTTACAATGGGTATTTTCAGACGTTACGAGATCACAGTGAACCACGGTGAATATCCACCTGTGGTCACTGTGTCTCGAACATCTGTTTGGCGGCCGCCAGATGTTCACCATGGTCAATCTGCACAAGGGGTCAATTTGAACCACGCTTCCCAGGCTAGCCGGGGGAATGTCCTGGGAAGCGTGGTCAAACGGACTCCCGGAAGGGACCAAAAAAAAGTAATGTCTGGCCACTCGTCATGGCCCGGGATCACCGGCGGGATCCCGGGCCGTGGCGCATTCGGCCGGCCATGGCGGCCGCATTGGCCCCGCCGCCCACCCGTTTCCTCGGAGGGCGGGCGGCGGGGTGCATGGAGGGGGCAGGGCCATGCGGCCGCACACTGCGTGGCCCCGCCCCCTCCTGGATTCCCCGCCGGGATCCCCCCGGCACGTCTGATATGGCGTGACGGGGTGACCCCGGCGGGGAACGAATGGGTTGATTTCGGTCTGAAATCACCCAATATTAAAATTCATAATGCAAATATAAAATAAACCATAAATACAAAAACATAAACTACCCCCCAACCCCTCTCCACCCCAGCTCTTGAACCTCTTATCCCCCTACCCCTTAAGCCCCACTGCCAAACACCCATGCGGAAATAACTGTTTTGTACTGTCTCCTAAGGGCGCTCAAGTTCAGAGATAAACAAACCTCCCAAGGGAGAGAGTTCCACAGCTGCAGAGCAGCAGCCGAGAACATGGTCCTCATCATGGAGACCAAGTTAAAAACTGGTATCTGCAGACAGGCATCCCCATCCGACCACAAAGACTGAAGTGGGACATGGTAAGCCAGGTGATCTTCCAGATAAGTGGGTCCCAAGACGTTTAGGGCTTTAAAGATCAAAATGCCAGGGATGGGAGGAAAGCTTCAGGACACATTGGGACACTCAATATTGGTTTGCTTGCCAGTTATTGGCCAGTCTCTAACCTTCCTTAAAGGGAAGTTTATTGAACGGGTGGTGCCTCAGCAGCTCCAGGAGCATCTAGATAGCCTCAGATTTCTAGATTCCTCCCAGTCTGGCTTTCACCCAGGGTATGACACTGAGACTGTGGCCTTGGTCGACAACTTGTGCCAGGAGATGGACTAGCAACGTTCGACCTTACTGGTCCTATTAGATCTCTCGGCAGCTTTTGACATGGTTGATCATGAGCTGTTGGTGACTCACTTGCAGGAACGGGCAGGATTGGGTGGGACAGTTCTACAATGGTTCCATTCCTACCTAGCCAGTAAGACCCAACAGGTGGTGCTGGGGGATAAGTCATCTTCCCCCCGTGAAGTCTCATGTGGTGTCCTGCAAGGTTCTATTCTGTCCCCGCTCTTGTTCAACGTATACATGCAGCCATGAGGCGAGGTCGTGAGGCAGTTCGGAGTGAGTTGTCACCAATATGCTGATGACATTCAGCTGTATCTCATTTTCATCGGATCCAGGCCTGGCAGTCTCTGTGCTTTCCCAGTGTTTTATGGCTGTGGGGGACTGGATTAGGCAGAGCCGACTGAAGCTGAATCCTGACAAGACAGAGGTAATGTTGGTGGGGAGAGCGATGGGTGTGACTTCTCCCATCATTAACGGATTTTGTACCTCACTGGTCTCCCAGATGCAGAGTCTAGGGCTGCTCCTGGACTCCCAGCTCTGCCTGGATATCCAGGTGGAGATGGTGGCAAAGGGGGCTCTCTGCCAGTTACATCTGGTTCAGTGGATTCAGCCTTATGTCTTGGACTCCGACCTGGCCACCATTATTCATGCTTTTGTTACCTCAAGACTGGGCTACTGCAACGTGCTCTACATGGGGCTACCCTTGGTGATGGTCCAGAGGCTGCAGCTGGTGCAGAATGTGGTGGCCCGGCTCCTTATGGGGTCAGGTCACTGGAAGCACATTACACCAGTGCTCCGTTCTCTGCACTGGCTGCCTATCTTCTTCAGGGCCCAATTCAAGGTGTTAGTTCGTACCTTTAAAGCCCTACACAGCCTCGGCTTGTCTTATCTGTGGGACCGCCTCATTCCCCATGTCCTGGATTGGTCCCTGCAGTCCTCTGGGGGTGTCTTCTTGGAGGTCCCCTGAGTAAATTGTGGGGCCACTATGGAGAGAGTATTCTCGGTGGCTGTACCTTGGCTGTGAAACTCCCTCCCAGAGGAGGCTCACCTGGCCCCAGACTTGCTGACTTTTCATCGGGCTTGTAAAACCTGGCTGTTCCACCAGGAATTTGGTGGAGGGGATGGGTGAGGGAGGGATGGGATTGGGGTGAGGGGGGGAGATGGAATGATGGGGGGATTTTATATTAGGTCATATTTTAATTGAAGTATTATTGTTGTTTTGTTTTTATTGTTGTAAGCCACCCCGAGCCGCCTGTGGTCGGAGAGGGCAGGGTATAAGAATTTTAAATAAATATAATAAATAAATAAATATCAGATAATCCACACAGGGGATAACCCTTACATGTGCCGTGACTGGGAAATGCTGCAAGATGAGCTCAACTCTTGGTGCACACCAGAATATTCACCCTTTCAGGAAAAGGCCTTATAAATGCCTAAATGAGGAAAGCTTTAGTTTGAACTTAATATGCATGAAAGAACCCAAACAGGTTTCTCATTCCCACCCCCACCTCTGCTGCACTTGCAATTGAGAGAGAGGAGGGCATGACTAGAAGAGGCAGCATGGGGAAGAATACTTTAGCGAACAGTATAGTAGACCAAAAGCGTAGCTACTTGGATGGTGTTGCATTTTCTGCTCTTTTTCCCTTACACCAGGGGTGGAGAACATTAGGCCCAGGGGTTAAAGGTGACCCATAGCAAGATTTTATTTGGCCCCCTTTCCAGTTCCTGGGTTTGGCCCCTATAGTTCCTATATTCAAGAACTGTAAATCTTAGTTCAGGGTAAGGGGGCATGCACATGAGATGAGGGCATACACACGAGGATAAGGGACAGATTCATGTGACTTCAGTCTCAAAAATCAAAAGCCCTGGGGAAAGATATACATTTTGAATACCTTAATGACTCTCGTGATTTTGGGGGCCCAGCTCATGATTCTGGAACATTTGGAATTGACTACCTTGCACACAGGGTTTGTGTATATACTACATACTTCCCTCAAAATGCTGACTTGGCTGATGTCACCATCTTCCCTCTATATGTCCCTGGATTAGGAAGACCCTACAGACTCCTCCTGCGAAAATTAATCACTTAAATTTAGATCAAGAAGAAGGAGCAGCTCCCCACAAGACCATGCAGGCAGACTCTAGAATTCACCAGGTCACAGATCATGCAGGTAGAGTGTTCATATATATTTTACAAGAGGCTAGCTGTGTGTTAAAATAGGGATGATTAGATCTTGGACTTCAGGCTGTAAGCGGGTCACTTAGGAGGCAAGGAAAAAGATTCTATCTTATGCATACTGTACCCTTGCACAGATGGTCTAGTGAATAAAGTGACACATCAAGATGGGGTGTCTTCTCCTGTTGGATAATCACTGCTAAGTCCTGTTTTCACGACTAAGGAGGTGTTTAGTGCAGGTGTGTAGAACCTCAAGCTCAGGGGCCAAATGTGGCCCAGAACTAGTTTTTATTTGGCCATTTGCAGTTCCTGGATCTGGCCTCTGCATCCAGTTCCTATCCCCATTCTCCAAGCACTGAAAGGCTACACTCAGGGGAAAGGGGCAGAGATGAGGACATGTACACAAGGATAAGGGAGTGGAACAGATCTGGAACACAGATCCATGATCTGAACCCTTCTTTTCCCGAGTGCACTCCATAGGAATATCCATAGGAATAACTGCCTTCAACTTTTATGTGACTCTCAGAGCTCCTACTAATTTTTATATTGATTGGTCCTGGGTGGGAAAAAGTTCCCCACCTCTGATATAGCACTTTCAGTTGGTTTCTACAAGCTCCAAGAACCAGTGAACAAGAGAGAAAAAAAGATTGACTATAACAAGTCACCCAAAAAATCCTTTGTAAAAGCTTCTATAGTCTGTCTGTAAATTTATTCCGCTATATGAGCCCACCAAAATATCCCAACAATTTAAACAATAAAACTTCAACTAAATGTTTCTCAAGCATCAGATAATTCAGGAAGAGGGACAGAATTCAAAGGGGCTACCACAAGAAAGAGCACCACTATGTTCTCTTTTTTCTTCAGCAACACTATAAGACAATATAAGGTCATGTAAAAACAAGTATTTTTGATGGGTTCACACTGCTGCAAAAATATTAAATATAAGAAGTCTGCAAGTAAAGCTTTGGGGAAAACTTTTAAATTCTGTTTGTAATTTTTCCCCTTATGCACTCAGTCAACACACAAAATATCTAAGCCAAATATCCAATATTCAGACTAAATACAAACAAATTATAAAATATATAAGAAAGAAAAATATAAAAATATTTTTTAAATGATCCAAAAATATATTTTAGTCAAGGGGATGTACTGTACTGAAGAGCAACAAAAGTCAGGGGGGGGAATGAAAAATAAACAAATAAATTAGTAATTAAAAGAAATCACTCACCGAAGTAGAGAAATTCAGACCAGTTCCAGGCTGCTGCTGGGTCTTCTGTTCCCTCCCCATCTCCCCTTTTTAGGAGAGGGCAGGAAGAGAGAACTCCTAAGGGTGCTGATTGGTTTTATGGCACCTGGGGAAAAGTGCCATGAAACTATCCTGATTAAGTGGGTAAAGAGTTTCTTCATAAGAACCCATGCCTTTGTGCCCTGCCCCCTCCTCTGGTCACTCTCCTTGCTTTCAGTACACTGGCGACCATTTCGGCCACCCCTGGTTCCTCTGTGCATCAAAAGCATGGGGAGGGGACTCCTGCTGTTGCCACTCTGGCCTCCCTATGGCTCCCTTCATCTACCCCCTCCATTCTGCTGAAAAAGAGTTTCCTGTGCATGCCCCTGCAGCTAGCCTGGACTCAACCTGCCCCCTCTCACATATCCCCACCTCCCTGTCCCTCCCCTCACTCCATGTCCCCATCACTCTCCATTTACCTGCCTGACTCCCAGCTGGCCAGTCACGGTGCTCTGTGGCTGGCCCAGCACAAGCACTGATGCACAAGCACACAGCACTGAAAGACATTGTGCTCTTCTGTGCATGCACCTCGACTTCTCCATTCTTGGCACACCCAATCTGAGGAGCATGCACAGAAGCACAGTGGGTGCTTTTAGATGAACTGCAGCCGTGGTTCTGCCGGCACCAGTCCGCTTCATCCCGGAGCTGGCCAGTCCATTTAAAAGCACCCTACCAGTTGTGGAAAGAGTCCGCCCTGCGGGTGGCATTCCAGAACATCCCAGAGCACTGGGGTAGCGGCCTGGAGTGGAGCTGCTGGGCAGACCCATGCTGCATCTCCACGCCTGGCCAGCCGATGCCCCGGACAGCAGCATAGAGTTCTGGGTACCAGCTTAGAGCATTGGGCTATTGCCTGCAACTCTATGGTTTGGGGGAGGGGGGCACACAGGCAGGATGCAGGCTGGGGAAACAGCTCGGTCTCTCTAAAGTAGACCCAGGTGAGGCTGGAAACAGATAGATGTAGAGGCTGGGATAGGCGGGCTCATCGTTGGCCAGCTGTAGGGCATGCTCGGTCTCTCCCCTTGCCTTTCAAATGAAATTCATGATGAAAGGCCAGGGGAGGGCGGAGGCATGCCCCGCACGCATCCAATCCTGGGCTTGGAGAAATTGCACTTCAACAGCAGCCCTGAGCAGCAGCAGCGGCAGCAGCAGCAGCAGGTGCACTAGGACATTTTGTGGATCTGTGCCCTGGCACCCATGGAGAGAAGCCACCCCGCTTCTCCTGAAGTTTACCTTTAATGCAATTCATTTCACTGCACAATTGTTGTGAGCATACATGATATAATTGCTTCATGTGATCTTGAAGACCCCGATACCATTTTTTGAAAACACAAAAGTCCACTGGAACTACATAGACCTGAAAGCAAAATTCTGCCCAGTTTCTGTTTTTGATGGACCTTGGCAGTTTAATTGGTCCAACTGAAATTTGGATTGGACAAAATTCCAATCAGAATTCTGATCCGACCGACTGAAACTAATTTTGGCATTTACACATGCATAAATCATTTGATCAGAATTCTGATCAACAATTTATTTTGATTAGCGTACTAGTTGAAGTACTGACAGTCATTCTGATATTGTGGAACTTTTCCATGATATCAGAATGGCTGTTTCAAACCAGCCCTGCAAGTATGATGAACAAATCAATACTGAAAGATTCACATCATATCATAATGGATGTATCAACATAAAACTACTTAAATGCTGGAAAGTGTGAGTTATTTCCTTGGGGTTTTAGTGACCCCTTTATTGCTTTTGAAATAAAATTATCCTCTATGCAAAAGCCATAATGTATGAAAACATAACAAATGCCAAAAGCCTGTTCTTATAGTCTGAGAATATTTAAAGAAAAAGCAGGCTCTGGTTTGAGCATCATGTTGTTTTTTAAAAAAAAGATTGTATGTCCACTCTAATTTCTATGCTTATGGGGCCAGATTCTTGTCATAAAGACGTCAGTTGCATTTTGAAATGAGTACCAACATTTTGGTAAAGTTAACTTCTGTCCAAGCTCGCCTCATCAACTGTCTCTCTGATATCTCCGCCTGGATGTCCCAACATCAGCTCAAGCTCAACATGGCTAAGACTGAACTCCTTATCTCTCCTCCCTTCCCCTCTTCCCCCTCTTCTCTGTCCATCCTCATTGATGGAGTCACCATCCGTCCTGTTCCCCAAGCCTGTAGCTTGGGCTTCGTCTTCGATACTCACCTTTCCTTTAAACCTTACATCGACGCCGTTGTCAATTCCTGTTGCTTTGCCCTTCATAACATTGCTTGGATTTGCCCCTTTCTCTCCGTTTCCTCAGCCAAAACCCTTGTTCACGCCATGTCATCTCCCACCTTGACTACTGCAACCTCCTCCTTACTGGCCTCCCCCGCTCTCATCTGTCCCCCGTTATTTCCATCCAAAACTCTGCTGCTAGGGTCATCCATTCGACCCGTTGCTTCGGCCACGTGCAGCCTCTCCTCGCTTCACTGGGTCCCCCTCCCCAACGCATCCTTCACAAACTCCTGGTACTTACCTACAAAACAGTAGTACTGGAACTTATAGCAGATCTTAAATTAGGGAAAGCCCCAGAGGTTGACTTCATGACTCCAGAAGTTCTAAAAAAATAACCCAGAGTGGTGGGCCAAGATATTGACCCCACTCTTTACACATATCAATAATACCGGAACCTTCCCCTCTGCTTGGCTGACCAGTATCGTTGTTCCTATTTATAAAAAGGGGAATCCCAAACTTCCCGCGAATTTCCGCCCTATAAGCCTGCTGAGCCTTATAGCTAAACTTTACTCCAGACTGCTATTGCACAAATTGCAAAAATGGCTAGATGAAAACTCTATTATCGAACCAGAGCAGGCAGGGTTTCGGGAAGGGATGGCTACCTCTGACCATATTCTGGTCCTTGCTGCCCTCATAGCCAAGTATACTGCCCATCGGAAGAGTCTTTACCTCTGTTTTGTAGACCTGGCTAAGGCATTTGACTCGGTCTGCAGAGAACGTTTGTGGACAAAACTCAGATCCCTCTCTGCAGATCCGAGACTTTTGTTCCTACTGATTAAGTTACACGATCGAAATACCCTACGTGTCCGTTATAATCAGAATGGTGCTTTGACTCAACTGGTGAAGGTACAAGCGGGAGTTCGGCAAGGCTGTCTCCTGGCTCCAGCCTTATTTAATCTCTATCTAAACGATTCAGTTACGGCCCTAAGGCATGTTGAGACACATGCACCCAAAATAAATGACCGTAGGATCTTCCTCTTGCTGTATGCTGATGATGCGGTTCTGATCTCCCAGACCCCTATTGGACTGCGACGTGCAATGCAGTCCTTCGGGGAGTTTTGCTCGGGAGAACTTCTGACCATTAATGCCTCTAAGACCAAGGTCTTGGTGGTGGGGAGTAGAGGTCCCCAAAGACTCCGACGATGGACTCTCGGTTCTAATCGTATCGAGCAAGTCCAATCCTACAAATATCTAGGGGTCATTTTTGCCTCTAATGGTCGCTGGGAAACCCATCGTCTTGCTGTCATGCAATTAGTTAAAAAAACCACTATGGCTTTATGGGGATTCTTTCGTGGCCGTGGGGGATGCTTGGTGGTCCCAGCCCTCCGAGTTTTTAGAGCCAAAGTCCTAGGGCAATTATTATATGCCTTCCCCATTTGGGGAATCTCTTACCTTACCTCCCTCGAACCTGTCCAGAACAGATTTCTACGGATGATCACGGGGGCCCATAGGGGGACGCCGCAAGTAATCCTAAGGGCAGAAATGGGATGTTTACCACTTAAAGCAACTGCCCTGAAGGCAGTGGTCGGCTTTTGGATAAAGGTTGTGCTCTTTCCTCCACGGAAGGACTCACTTTTATCTTTGGCCTTAAATAGCGGGTTGGGGGCTAAGTGGTCACGGGCGGTTGAACGGGAAATTGCCCTTTTGGGGTTTTCCCCGGGGAGCCTGGCAAATTTGGGATACCAGGCAGCAAAAAACTTGTTGTCCAGACGTATTCAAGATCAAACTCTTCAAGGAGAGAGGACCCTTGTTACAGCACAAAAGGTTGCACCCCTTTATCTAAACTTAAATTCCCCCCTGATATCACCCCACTACTATTTATTCGACTGGACGGAAGTCGAGGAGCGTAAGATCTTTTTTAGAATGAGGACAAACACCTTCCCGTCCATGGAATTGGAGGGGCGGCTTAAAGGGATCCCTTGGGAATTACGCTATTGCCCTTCATGCCAACTTGGGCAAGTGGACACCTTGGCCCATGTTCTCTTCCATTGTCCAATCTTGGCAGGACCTAGGGATAAATATCTGGGGAGACTCGGTACCCCTCAAAGTCTATGTACTAATAACTTGCAGAGTCTCCTTTATTTGGCTGACGCTGCCCAATCTAGGCTAGTGGCCAAATTTGGGATGGCTGCTTATAGAATCCGACGCTCTCTTTATAGCATGTAGCTTTAGCTAAGTACCAATTTGGATTTGGGTTGGGGTAACTCGCGATACCAGAACTGTGAGATCCTAGAGACTCCGGGAATATATAGATATAGATGGTTAGGCTTCGAATCTAACTTGGCTATTTATGGAACGCCTGCTGGACAGGTAGATTTATACCTATATATATGTTATATTTATATTTAAATTTTATATTTATACCTTGGTATAATATTTTTATTTGCAAATCACTAAGTGTTATGTGCTTTGTATTTGTTTAAGGGCTTGGCCCAAACAATAAAATATTTCATTCATTCATTCATTCATTCAACCTACAAAACCCTCCACAACCTGCCCCCCCCACCTCTCGGCCCTCATCTCCTTACACACTCCTGCACGCACTCTCCATTCCTCCTCTGTCACCTCCCTCACTCTCCCTCGTCTCCCCTGCTCCCCTAACCGCCTTCCCCCCTTCTCCCTAGCTGCCCCCCATGCCTGGAACTCCCTCCCTGCCCACATCTGCCTCGCCCCCTCCTTCTGTTCCTTCAAATCCCTCCTTAAAACCCACCTCTTCCTCGCCACCTTCGCCAACGCCCACTAGTACTCCCCTCTCAACATTCACTGTCTGCCTAACTGCAACCAAGCCAAGCACATGCACCTGAGACATCGCATCCACTTAAATGTTTTTATCCCTTGTCTTTCCATATGTCCCCTATCCCTGTCTCCCCCCTCCTAGTCTACTAGATTGTAAGTCATAGGCAGGGACCATGTCTTTCTCATTGCTATGTAAAGCGCCAGGTACACTGCTGGCACTATACAAATGTTTGTAATAATAATAATAATAATAATAATATAATAATATAATAATAACTAGGGCCAAATTTGTCAAAATGGCAAAGCACCCATATTGTCCCTCAAAGCTCAGCACCTGCTGAGATCTCTTAAATTTAACCTCAAATGATGGGATGGAAGAAGCAAGAGACCCCTCTCCTAGCTGGGATGCATTAAAGCAGGAGAGGCTGGTCCCAGTCAACTTGATCCTCCCCCAGGTAAGTCAATGGCCTGGAATGGTCATGCTGTGATGAAGTTATATAGCAATTTGTGCAATGCTGCTGCATCCATCTGCTTGCACAAATTCCCCTCTCTATCTCTTAGGAGCGTCCCAGCCTCTACTCCGATGTCTCATCTCCTGTGGCCTTCATTCTAATAGCACCCTTCTCTCTCTGGTGGTTGAAGGGAGGCAACCTGATGGTCTCCCTCACTGCAACTCTCTGGGGTGCATAGAGATGTAGAGCCATAGATTTGTGTCAAGGATTTTTTTGTTTGGTTCTGAGGTTTTTTATGCCAGGTAATTAAATGCATGCAGCTTGGTGCTGTAAACCAAGGAAACGAGTCCCAATCCCCCTCGATAACATCTCAGATCATTCAATTCTCATTGCTCCAATAATCCAAATCTAATTTGCTAAGAGCCTTGCGCAGAGTCTTCCAGCAGTTCATTACGGCATGTGACTAGCATTTCATTACTACTCTTAACCGGGCGTGCAGAGAAAAACTTGCTAATGGCAGGAGCAGGTATCCTCTGTCTCCTCATGGAATCTCCTCATACCTTGGAGACAGCCTCACCTTCCGCACCCCGGGGCAGCCCCTGTGTACTGCCAGGGGCGCCTTCCTGGAGGTACTCCATGTTAAACGGGGGGCCACGATGGAGAGGGCATTCTCGGTGGCCAGGCCGTGGCTTTGGAACTCCCTGCCGGAGGAAGCTTGCCTGACCCCGGGTCTGATGGCTTTTTGCCAAGCCTGTAAGACCTGGCTGTTCGCCCAGGCCTTCGGAGGGGAGGGGGGAAGGGGAGGGGAGGGAGGGGGAGAATTTGGGGGTGGGGGTGGGGGTGGGGGTGGGTAGTTTAAATTGTTTATACTTTTGACATTTTATGTATTTTAGTATTTTGTATCTGTTGTGAGTTGCCCCGGGATGCCGTAGGCATGAGGGGGCAGCCAATAAATGCAAAGAAGTAGGGGTGGGACTTCACCCAAAAAAACAGATACCGGTTTTACCGGATACCAGTTCCCAAAAACCCGGTTTACCGGATTAGAACCGGTATACCGGTACTGGTATTTTTCCATTGATTTCAATGGGAAACTGTCCCCATTGAAATCAGTTGAAAAAACAATACAAAACACTTTCCCTCCCCCGTCCAGGCTGTGTAGGTGGAAGGGGGGACACCCCCCACCAACCCTGCCCAGCCTGGATTTTTAAAGAATTTTTTTTTAGCCGAAGTCCCTGCTAGTGCGGGTTCCGGGCTGCCTCCGTGCCGCCACCGCCGGTGATGACCCAAAGCCCGCACCAGCAGGTACTAGGGTGATCCCTGGGGTGGGGGGTGGTTTAACACCCCCCCATCCCAGGGATCACCCTACCCCCCCACCCAGAGATCGCCTACTTTTTGCATTCTGGGCGGCAGCGACGGCAGCGGTTTCAGTGCTGGCTGGCTTCAGCGCTTGACTAGGCCTTCCAGGGAAACCCAGAAGTTTCCCACTAGCAGGGACTTCAGCTAAAAAAAAATTCTTTAAAAATCCAGGCTGGGCAGGGTGTGTCCCCCCTTCCACCCGCACAGCCTGGATGGGGCAGGAAATTTTTTAATTTCTTTCTTTCTTTTACATTGCGGCCATTCATTTCAATGACCGTAATGTAAAGAAATGCAGCACGGGGGAACCGGCACCAGTACCCCCAATAACTGAATTAATCCGATACTGCCGGTACAGCAAAATACCGGCAGTATCAGATACTGGGGGAACCGAACTTCCCACCCCTACAAAGAAGTAATAATAATAAAATAAAATAATCAGCCTCTAGGAACCAAATCTTCACTCAGGGCTCCACACTGCAGGGTGATCCCTGGGGTGGGGTGGGGGTGTTAACCCCACCCCCACCCCAGGGATCATACAGTACACTACTTAATACTTACCGGCTGCTGTTGCTGGTGGGCTCACTCTGGGTTGCCGGCAGTGGCCCGGCGCCACAGTAGGGACACTCAGGGGAATTTTTTTGTTTAAATCCAGGCTGGGCAGGGTGGGTGGGGGGTGTCCCCTCCTCCACCCGCGCAGCCTGGAGGGGGAGGGGGGAGGAATTTTTTTATTCCATTGATTTCAATGGGGACAGTGCCCCACTGAAATCAATGGAATAAATCCAGTACCGGTATACCGGATTTAATCTGGGAATCCGTTTTTTTGGAAACCGGAAGGTGTTCCGGTTTTGGAAACTGGAATCCAGTAAATTCGGTAGCCGGTAATTGCCCTGGGGTTCCACAGGTGAAAAACATGCATGCATGCACACAGATGCAAACACATGCATGCACAAAACAAATACAAAAATATATAATCACACAAAAAGGTGCTCAGGCACTGACGCCCACACAGAGGCATACACAAGCAGCACAGAGTCATTCTCAGTCTCGCAAAGACATAACTGGGTGCACAGTTATGTACACACACAAACACATGCAATCATACACACAAAGAGGAGGTACACCATCACTTATGCACATGCACTCATAAATACACACAAGCAGGGTGTGCAAACGCTCATGCACACACATACAAACATTGTGTACACCCTAATGGGGTGCACAATAACAACACACGCTTTCATATATACCCACTTCCCAAAACATATACAGTTTCACACAAGGGGTGCTTTTAGATGGACAGTAGGCCTGGCTCTACCTACGTCAGCCTGCTTCACTTCTGGGCTGGCCCATCTGTCTAAAGGCACCTCGCCAGATGTAAAGATGCCCCGCCAGCAGCACGCTAAAACATCCCAGACAAACCCGGGTCAGCGGTCCAAAACAGAGCTGCTCCTCGTCTGATTGGTGGACCCAAACTGCAGCTCTACTTTCGGCCAGCTGTTGCCCTGGGCAATGCCAAAGAGTTCTGAGCCCCAGCCTAGAGTATCGGGCAATTGCCCACAACTCTATTGTGTGGGGGCACCATGTGGGGAGACCGCGGGCCAGAGAACATGCCATATCCATCTGAAGCTGACCCAAGTGGGGCTGGATGGGGGGGCATGCACATGGGAGTACACCCCTTGAACAGCTCTAGGGGCAGGTTGCCTCTGTGTCCATCTAAAAGAAACCACTGAAGAAAATATCACATAAAAGGACACATCCGCAATGAAATTTTTCTCCTGTTCAAAATTGCAGCCTGACCCCCAATCCCTAGTGGACCATTTAACTCCCCCTCTGCTTCTCTCAAGTTCTGTCCCATGCTGATGCTCTTAGCATCCCTTTGCACATTTAGAGCGCAATGTGACAGAAAGGAGGCCATGTGTCCAGAAATCATTATTTCATAAAGCTTGGAATTATTGATCAGCTAGAATTAACCAAGGATATATGGTTGCTGTCAGCCAGGCACCCAGCTAGTGTAAATCAGCTTTATTGACTTTAGTAGGGATATGGCAATTTCACCAGCTGAGAGCCTGTTTCTCTAGCTTTATGACTGCAAAGGTCTTTGGGCTCATTCACCTTCATTCCTTGTAAACTCACCACTTGATCTTTCATCTGTTTGCCTTATTCCATAGCAATGCATTCACACAGCAGCTGATTCCATGGTATTTCAGTGGCCACCACCCCTTGCATCAAGGCTCTTCACAAAACATTACGGTTCTGTGAAATCCTTACCACTTTCTGTGCTCACTGATGATCCCTTGTTCTCTGCTAGGGGTGTGCACCAGGCCCCATCTCGTTTTTGTTTTTCATTATCATTTTCATTATTTAAAAATGGCACAGACTAGCCTAAACACCTATATAATATCTAATATCTCTCTATATGTACTCAAGTAATATCTATCTAAATCTAAGGGAGATGGGGGAAGGGAAAAGAAAAACTATCCATTATCTAATCACTTATCTATATTAACTATTCTAATCAATATGTCTATAATCTATATCTATATCTAATCTATACTACCTATCTATATATAATCTACAGGGGGGAGAAGGGCAGGGAAAGGGAGAAGGTAAAATGTAGGGTATGAGGAAGAAAAGGTATTGGTGGGAATACCTAATAAATAAATAAATAAATAATACAATGAGGACTAGGGAGGAATTTTTGTGTTCCAGCACCACAATTCTGTAAACGCAACCTGACAAGCAGAGCTCTCACAGAACAGAGAGAAAAAACCTTGCCCTCCCATTAAAAAGGATTGCAGTGCCCTCCCCCAGAGCTCCCCTGATTGGTTGTGGGAGGCAGCAGGCATTGAGCAATCACAGAGAGCCATGAGACTGCTGGGGTCTGCTTGCGCTGCTCATTGGCCCGCAATACATCGATCAGATTGTGCTGAGCAGCTTGTCCTTCCCAACACAGGCACAGTTCAAGAGTTCAGTCCTGTTAAGACTCTGAGATGTCTGCTCCCTCCTCCCCTCCCCACATTTTCCCTCCAAAACCCAACTGCCACAGCACTAATAATGACAGCAATGATAACGACATTGTCGTTTTCATTTCTCGTTATCGTTTTTATCATTTTTGTTATCATTTTTGTTATCGTTATCATTATTGTTACTGGTATTCTCGGTTGTTGTTTTCGGTATTCTCTGTTGTCGTTTTTGTTATTGTTGTCGTTATTTTCTGTTGTCATTTTTGTTATTGCAATGATTAAATGAAAATGACAATTTTCATTATTGTTATTGAAATAACAAAAATGACATGCGCGCCCCTAGCTGCCAGGCCTTCTCCACCGTTGAGGAAAAGGCCTGGCAGCGGAGCCAGCTCCTGACACCACCCAGCATCAAAGGAGGTTGAGCAGTCCTTCCTCACCCCTATCCTTCAGGCCATCGGCAGTAAGTGCAGGGCCCTGTAGGGGTGGGGGTAAAGCCAGGCCACGGGTGGGGGTGTAAGGGATATGGATCCCCACCCTCCAAAGCTGGGAATAGGCCCCAGGGAATGAGGGTGGGGGAGGTTTCCCTGGCCTCTTCCCATTGAAATCAATGGGAATATTTCCCATTGACTTCATTGGGAACATAAGATCTGAAAATCGGGAACCGAGATGGTGCAATTTTCGGATCCTTTGTTTTTGAACCAGGACAGCTATTTTAAGACTGTCTCGGTTAAACCTGAAACCGAAAGTCCCACCCATATTTATCTTTGCTTGCACCCTGATCAGAACAACATCCCCAGCTATTTTTTCCCAGGAGATCTGAAGGTGTCTTTCTACTTGTAAAGTTACAGCAAAGGGCTCATTCACACAACACTCTTGTTGAGTGGTAGTAATTGTTACTCCTGTTCTCTGCATCCCAAGAGCTTGTTCACACAACAGCCTTCTCCCTTGCAGATTAACTACTCATTCCTTAGTTTCTGTTTGCCTTCTACCATCTTTGCCTCTTCTTCCATGTTGCCTGCCTCCTCTGTTTAGAATTCCCACTCTGAACACATTTGTTCTTCTCCCTCCTAATTTGTAAATGCCTCCTAAAAGCCTGCATAGCATCCACAAAATCCTGTCCAGCAGAGCTGTGCCGGGTTGTGCGGGGGCTGGTCAGTCCGGCCTCCCTCGACCCTGGAGCTGAGTCATCATCTTCCCGCTGTGACATGTCTGCGGATTATTTTGTGGATAAAATCACTCGTATTCACCACGACTTCGATGTCGCACTTAATACAATAGAGGAGGTAGAGGCTGTAGAAGCCCCATCATGTCCAATTTTGTGGGATCAATTTCAGTTAGTGACACACACTGACATGGTGGAGGTTCTGGGGGTGGTTCGGGTCACCTCTTGTGAATTAGAGCTAGCTCCTGGCTAGTTAAGAGCTGCCGGGAGACAATGGGGCCGTTGCTGGCCGGGGTGGTCAACGCCTCCCTTTGGGAGGGCAGAGTGCCAAACTGCCTCAAGGAGGTGGTGGTGCAGCCTCTGCTCAAGAAACCATCACTTGACATTGACTCTCCTGCCAGCTATTGGCCTGTCTCTAACCTTCCCTTTTTAGGTAAGGTTATTAAATGGGTAATGTCCCGACAGCTCCAGGAGCATCTTGACCGTGTCGGTTATCTTGATTCCTTTCTGTCTGGCTTCTGTCCAGGTTATGGCACTCAGACCGCACTTGTGGCTTTGGTCGATGATCTCCGCCGCGAGAAGGATCGCGGTCCCTACCTGCGGTCCCCACAGGTAGGGACCGCAGCTGATTGTATGTTCTGTACAGCGCCAGGTTGTTACTGGCGCTTTATAAATGTTTAATAATAATAATAATAAATAATGATTGACCCTATTGATCCTGTTAGATCTTTTGGCAGCATTTCATACCGTTGACCATGAGATGTTGGTGACGTGCCTGCGGGACAGTGCGGGGGTGGGCTGGACTGTTCTCGAATGGTTCCGCTCATTCCTGACCAGAAGAACTCAGCGGGTGGTGCTCGGTGATTGTTTTTCATCTTATTGAGACCTCTCATGTGGGGTTCCACAGGGTTCTGTTTTGTCCCCTCTCCTGTTTAACGTGTATATGCAGCCACTCAGCGAGGTGATTAGAGGGTTCAGGGTGAGGTGTCATCAGTATGCGGGACATGCAGGGTGGGATGGGAGGCCTGGAGGGGCAGGAAAGGTGGGGGCGGGTGCTAAGAGGGGCGGGCGCCCGGGGTGGCAAATGACTAACCACTATGTACCCTACAGGACAGCCGGAGGGGTCACAGCAATCCGCGCCTGTGCCCCCAGCCCAGCGGTTGAGGGAGCACCGGACACGGGTACGGCACCAGAGGGAGGACCAGGCAGAGGATATTGTCCAGACTACCACAGAACAGGGGGAGCAGATGATTGCAGCCGTGGACCGCATGGAGGCGGCCATAGAGCACTCTCTGGAGTGGGCGGAGGCAAGGGACCAGAGGCTCCAGGCAGAGGTGCACCTGGAGCGGAGGCGGGAGCACTGGGAACACAGCAGGCAGGTAGAGGTGTTCGGGCAACTGGAACGGGTCATCGAGGGGATGGTGCGGGAGCATTCAGCCAAGATGGACAGGTCCCATGACATCGAGACCTCCCTGCTCCTGTACGCGGGCACTATGTGCGCCTATGTCATGGCAGCTGCCCCCCCGGCACTCTGCCTTCCCAGGGCCCTGTGCCAGGCCCCTGGGTGCTCCCACCACCTCCCCAACCGCCCCAGCCACCTCCACGCCAGCAGGGGTCCCACATCTGCCTCCCGGTCCCTGCCGGCCTCCGGATGGAGCAGCCGCCCAGGGTGGCCCCTCGGGTCCCAGGTCTTCCCTCCCTCCCACCACCGCCTGCCGCTCACAGGACGCTCAAGGGGGTGCCCCCAGGAAACACGGGAGCTGGGGGGGTGAGGGGGAAGGGGGAGGGCGGTCTGAGGGGGGGCGGTGTTGGTGTTGGGGGCATGGGTTAGCAGGTGATAAAATAAATGCACAGATGACACAGCCGCCTCCAGTGGTCAGTTCAGGGGTCCGGAGGTGGGGGGTGGACTATGGCCATATGAGGGCTCTCCCAGGGACTCCCCCGGGTCCCTTGGGGGTGGACGCCCTCACACCTGGACCTCCCGGCTGATGTGCCTGGCTAGGGTGACACGGATGCATTTTATGTAATGGTACTCCCTCGGGTTGTCCACGTTCATGTACAAAGACACAGGGCCAGGAGGGCAGGTAGGCATGGGGTATTCGAAGGCGGCCCCATCGGTCACCACGGCCGAGGCCTCCACTGTGTAGTCCAGGCCGGTGAGGCTCCTCAAGTGCTTCTTGAGGGCCCCAAATTCTCGTTCGACCACAGTCCTGCTGGCACACAGGCGGGTATTGTAGAGCACCTCTGCCAGGGTCCAGGCAACCGGATATACCTTCATCAGCTACCGGGTGAGGGGGCATCAGCACCCCCTCAATCTGGGCCATCCCCATGTCTGCAAAGTCACCCCAGTACATCCGGGCATAAAAGGGGAGATGGTCATGATCCGGGCATCGTGGCTGTGCCCGGAGTTGCCCGTGAAGATGTCTATGAACCTCCCCCAGTGGTCCACGACCACCTGCAGATGCAGGGAGTGATACCCGTGCCTGTTGACATACTCCACGGCCTTCCCTGCGGAGGGGCAGAGGATCTCGATGTAGGTGCCGTCCACAATGCCCATGCAGTTAGGGAACATGCCAGCCGCGAATCCGGCCATCATGGGCCCCATATCCACCAGCTGGATCGCCCTGTCCAGGAGGACACCTTCCACATCCTCACAGACATCCCGGAGGATACAGGCCATGGTACTGACCCCAACACCAAAGTGCTGAGAGACGGACCGGCAGGAGTCGGGCATTGCCAGGGCCCAGACCCCGATGGCCACCCGCTGGACCATGGGGATGGGATTCCTCATGGGGATGTGCTGCCACTCCAGCCAGGGCGTGAGCAGCTCTGCGAGCTACAGTAGGGTAAGCTTGTCCATCCGGAAGTGTGCCCTCCAGGCTGCCTCGTCCCACTGAGCCAGCGCCCGGGACCACCACCCCTGTGCCCGCTCTGTGACCCACAGCCACCGGGCGATAGTCATAACGAGAAGGGTGGCCTGGCGCATGGTCTCCCTCCTCCATTGGAGGCACCCGACCACCTCACGGATCACCACAGGCCTGGTCCGGCTGTGGCTCACAGCCTGTAAGTCCGCCCCGGACACCCGCTACGCCCTGAGCCAGGCCAGGGAGTGCCTGTGGGCTTGGTGAGCCCTGTGGGGCCCTGTAGCACTCCAGGCCATGGTAACCCGGGCTGCTTTAGCGGGAGGGGTGGGGTATAAATCTATTAAATAAATAAATAAATAAATAACCCGCAGGTGGGCACCCAGGTGCACCTCAGCGGTATGGATGCACAGCTGATCGGTGTGGGTGCGGTACCACTCGGCACAGAGCACAAGGAGCATCCCTCATGCACCCCACCTGTCGCGCTCCATGGTGAAGTGAGCCCCAGGGGGCCTCTGGCAGCCCTGATATAGGCTGGGATGGGTGCCCCCCCCCCAGCTGCCTGTGCCGGCTCCTGCAGGGCGGGCAGCCCTGGGCAGTGGGTGCAGCACGGTATTGAGCGCACCTGCTGTCCCTGGCAAGAGCCGTGCACACGAGCCGGTGCGCGCACGGGCATGCAGGCTGCAGCTGCATGTCTCCTGTCATCACCTCCCACCTCTCTGTGTTGGCAATATCGTGTCCTTGCCAGCCTGATTAGTGTGTCGACTGTCCTGTCTGTGTGCTCGGTTCCTGCAGCTGTGCTGGGTCCGCACCACACGCCTCGCTCTGTTGCCATACAATGTTGCGGACTGTGGCTTTCTCGGCCGACCTTGGTGCCCCCCCAGCCCCCTCCCGCCCCTGGAGGGAATGTGGGCCCCCCTGTCCATTGTGTTATTTTCCCTGGCGTGCTGGACTATGGCTGGCTGTGCTTCCACCGGGCTACAGGACTCCATGGGGCCCCCCATCCATGGTCCTTCCTGTCACGGCCAGGCTTTGAACCTCTGGCCTTGGGGGCGTCTGGCAGGTACTCTCGGCAGCCTGCACTATTGGCAATGGGCTGCAGGGGGCGGCTCTCTTCCTGTTCATGGCAGTCTCCCTTTTCTCTCCTGCCTTGCTTACCATGCACAACTGGTGGTGGGCGTGGCCACACCTGCTACAGTCTGATTGGCTCTGGGGAGTACTTAAGGACTGCTGAGGGCAGTGGCAGGTGTGGAGCTTCGAGTCACTTCTCCTTAGACTTGTGCTTGGCCCACTCACCTTGTTCTTTCAGTAGATGCACCCTGTTTGCCCTTTGTCTTT
Organism: Sphenodon punctatus; assembly: GCA_003113815.1. Classification (NCBI taxonomy): domain Eukaryota; kingdom Metazoa; phylum Chordata; class Lepidosauria; order Sphenodontia; family Sphenodontidae; genus Sphenodon; species Sphenodon punctatus. The sequence goes on along the minus strand of QEPC01009412.1, from coordinate 662,927 downwards.
GTTGGGTGTAGTGTTTGGTGGTGGTGAGTTCTGTGTACAGTTTCCCTCTCACACCATGCCTTGTCTTCATGTTAGTCTGTCTCCCTGTTGCTCCTTCAATGTCCTACTGTAAGTAATCCCTATTGTTTGCTGTATTCGTCTCCCTGTTCCTTCCTAGTTTCTGTGTAGTCTGGTGTCTCTGTGTCTAGTTGTCTCTGCGTTCTAGTTTTCTTTATTCTTGTCCCTCGCTCTCCGGGTTTCCTT
>QEPC01009412.1:638000-648401 GCA_003113815.1 Sphenodon punctatus | reverse complement strand
CTACCCCTTAGCAACCCCCCTCCCTACCCAGCAACACCCCCCTTCAAAGGCTTCTCAGAGTGATGTGGGTGTGTTATCCCCAGTGTTTTTATGTGCAAATTTGTTCAAAGGTTTTTCAGGGTAACTTGAGCGTGTTACTCCCAATGTTCTTATGTGCACAGTTCAAAGGTTTCTAAGGATGACGTGGGTGTGTTATCCCCAATGTTTTTGTATGTGCAATGTTATTGAAAGGTTTCTGAGGTTGTTCAAAGGTTTCCCTTAAAAAAGGAAGCACAAAAGAAAAGACAAATAGAAAAATAAAAGATGGTTGAAATGGTAGGGAATCACTGGTAGTATTACTGACTTGATGAGACACTTAACACATCAGTTTCTCATCACAGTGAGCCTTTGCTCTATTTTTTCACACTTCTAGGGAGAAATGGGACTAGTGGGAGAGAGACCTTGAATGGGACCTTAGTAAGAGGGCTCTCTATCCCCCAGTGTCAGGACTTCACGCAGCAGCAAGGAGTTCACAGGATTAACTAATGTAATCTCCCTCCAATGTTAACTCTAGGAACTCCATGCTCCTGGGTTAAGCCACACCATTGGCTCAACGGTTTGGTTGGCTCTGCCTACTGTTGGCCCTGCCTACCATTGGCGTGGCTACACCCACTTCCAATCCCACCCTCTGGCCCACAAATTTGCATAAATTAGTATAAACTTAGCATATGTAAATTTCATGCAAATGATAGTCCTCTTTTCTGGTGATGCTTCAGTGGCCACCCTAGGGGTGAGTGGGGATGCGTATTAGGCAGGTGCATGCCCACTCACCATGGGCGCGTGCGCCGCATTCTTCACACGGGGCTCCCCCACCCATGAACACACAGAAATCTGTGTGTTCATGGATGGGAGAGGCCCGTGTAAAAAGAGCCACATTCTCACAACTGTCTTACTTATACTAGGAATTCAGGATGTAAAGCAATATCTATTCTATCTTGGAAAATCTGCAAATATGGTTCTGAGATATTATGGCTGCTATTTCACTAACTCTTCTTAATGAAGTTATAGCTAATAGGAATACTGTCTTTAACCCCTCACCCCATAATCAGTTCATTTGCGCCCCCCATATAATTAATTCATGCTACCCCGGGGGCACAAATGAACTGGTTATGGGGTGTGGCAGCGTGAATTGACTATGGGGGCGCAACTGAACTGGTTATATATATGTCTCTTTTTATGGCATAATGCGCTTAATAGGCTGGCTGCATTTGGGTGTCTTATGTGTTTAATTGCAGCACCTCTGAACCGGTCGCACCATGTGTGTGCACAAGGCACCGGCAGCATCAGCAGCAAGAAGCAACAGGCCCTTGAGACCAGGCTGGCTAAGCTCATTCCCCTCCCCCAGTAAGGCAGTGGATGCAGTCAGTCTCTCTGTGCTTGCCTCACAACCCACCCAACTGCCCCTGCAGTGGAACCACTCCTGGGGAGTGGTGGTAGGCGCTTGGCTGGGGAGGTGAGGGGGAAAAGCATTGGGAGGCCATGCTTGTCTACGGCTGCTCGGCTGAGCACCAAGTAAGGAAGCCAAGGGGTGGCAAGCCGGGGGGTGAGTGGGAGGGAAGCATGGGGAGGCCATGCTTTTCCATGGCTGCTCGGAAGGGTGGAGAACAAGAATCCTTCCTGTCCAAAGGGAGCAAATGTAATGTAAATTTAGACATTTGCATAATTAGGTGGGGCCTAATTATGCAAATAAGGCCCCGCACCAAGAATTCGCACATGGCCTCACAAACCCTGGGGCTGGCCCTGCAGGCAGCTAAACTGTACTGGAGCAGGGAAGCGGGGCTTGGCAGTCAGGAAAAAATGTTGTGGGTGGACAGTGCAGGACCCATCAATCTGAAGAGTGCTTGGGCAGACCTGCAACTAAGCTTACCTCTCTGCCTTAGTTTGACCTAGCTACCCACCCAGTGGTAAGTCCTGGAGGTCCTCAGGAGCCCCTGATGCCATCCAACATAACTCCCCACAATAGGAGTTATTAAAGGAACAGGGTGCAATTGGAATGATGCAGTTGAATGCATAAACCTGCAGTAGAATCAGTTTACCGCCCTTCACTCGCCCATCGCACTGACATACCCACTCACCCCAAGATGAAGCTACCATGGAGCAAGGAGGCTCAGTTAAGTCTGGGCACTGCACTTTAAAGGGGGCCTTTCTTAAGCAACCAGAGAACATCTAGGAAATTTTGAGAGGAGGAGGAGGGAGTGGGAACAGTACCCCACCCCACCCATTCTGAAAATATCCCAGTAGTGTTTAAACCTGAAACAAAAAACCTTGGTACTGCTTCCATCAGAAGCAGGGCATTGACTAAGATTTGTGAAACACTGAAACGTATCCGCTTTCCTGCTGTTTTTGTCATTTTCAGTTGTTTTTTGCAAGTTGAACAGGGCTGCCATGGGCCGGACCCAAGCCCTGTGTGTGCCCTGCACATCCCTGGGGGCTACGGAGATGATAACACACTGACTAAGCACTGGGGAAGTGCTAGAAATTGCCATTAAAATTCTGTTAAACTGCTGTAAAATTCTCAGAAAGTGACAAAAAAGTACTGAAAAGTGACAAAAAGTATGGGGGGAAATGGCAGAAATGTGGAATCACCGGAAACTGACAAAGTATGGATGGACACTTGCAAGCACTCCTGAACGGTCGGTATTTTCCTTTGAAATGGAAACACTTGCTCTTATCTCAGCCGTAGCAGCATTCAAGTGCTTGGCGGTCCAGCAAAGAAGGAAGTTTTCAGAGTGGGAGCCAGTGGAGTGCCAGTCAAACCGCCACTCACCCTTAAAACTTCATTCCAGGTGAGGTTGCTGCTCCTCCAGGGAAAGTGTGTGCGGGGGGGGGGGGTAGGGTGCTGGGAGCTGGGATGGCATGCCCACACTGGAGACTCTCCCTCCTTTCCCTGAGGGGGAGCCCAGGCCCATCACAGCCTTGCTATACCACTGTGCTCACCCATGCACACCAGCTCTCCTCTCAAACACACAACAACCCCCCTCTCTCTTACACATACACAACACACAAAACCAGCCCCCTTGCTCACCTCTCTCTCACACACCCACACCCCTCCCTCCAAAGGATTGACCTATTAGATCAGACTTCAAAAATAACATCTTTATATTCTTAAATGAGCACCAGACTACTAATTGTTAAAGGGGCATGGCTGTGGGGCAGGCCTGTTGGGACCCAACATTTTATTTTTGTCTTTTGGCTCACAAATTCTAAGGCCATCCCTGAACAAAATACTGAGTCACCACACAGTATTATATACAGGGGGCATGGCTGTGCCAGAAAGACATGGGGACAAGGGGGCCTCCTTCCCCTTTCCAGTCTGGCCGTGTCTCTTTCCTGGCACTGTGACATCACAGTCCTCAGAAACAGGCATGCCCACACCAAAAAGGGGCAGGACAAACAAGTTCTCCCACCCCTTGCCCCCACCAAGTACATTTTGCTGGTGCACCGTGCTCCTGGCTGGGATGGGTCCTGGCCTTGAGTAGGGCGCTGACAGGAGGGGCCTCAGGCAGGGGCCTGGTGTGGAGTGGTAAACCACCACTTGATACCTAAGCACAATAGGTCCTGTGCATGCTGAATCTGGCCTCCCTATCATTCAGGGAGGAGATATATGTTATACTACCCCTCTGGCTGCACTCTGTAATTGAGAGGAGGGCAAACCCACTCTCATGCAAAAGCAAAAGCCTACGGCCCTGTGGAAGGAAGGAAAGTAGCCTGGTCTATCAAGCGTTCCCTCTTGTCCTCCTAAGGAATAATTGGCTGCTCCAAAGCCTAAAGTTTCACACTCCTTTAACATAGTAAATTCCACACAGTCAATCCAGTTCTTGTCTTGCTCTATTAATGCTACTTGACTTCTTTGTAGTGTTCCGAGCTGCCAAGAGCTCCTTGAATTAATGCATCTTGCTTTGGCATTTAAATCCCCATCACTTTAGCTTTGCTGCAAGACGACTCTGCCCTGCCATCACTGCTGAATTTAGGCTAGGTTCTTTGGATGCCATCTATATATTGATTGTACCAAAAGCTCTTCCCAACAACATGGAATCCAGAGGATCTGCAACATTCCAAAGGGAGGGAATGACGGAGGGGCAGGCCTATCCCCTTTGCAGTACTCAAAGCAACAAAAGTAAGAAAGGGGTGGGGAATTAAGGAGTGATCAACCCCCTCCCTGCTGTATGCCCTGTTGAAATTCCAGTCCTACACAACACTTTGTGAACTGTCTGTGAAATACATCATTGCAATCATCTAGTCCAGTCATTTTCAACTGGTGGGTCTCAAGTAGGGCTGAAATGCAATTTTGAAAAAAATGGGAATTCCCCCTGAAATCCCGATTTCTGATACCGTCTCGGTCAAATCTAGAACCTCTCGGTACTGGGTGATGTCTCGATCAACATTTCATTTCTTGATTTCAGATTTACCAATAACTTGGTTACCGGGATCCTGCTTACCGCTTTGCCATTTACTGCATCAATTTCAAATCCTGAGAGGTAATACTGATGCAATACCACATTTCTTCTATCTTCTCTGCATTCCATTTCCTTCTACTTCCTTGCTACTCATGGACTGGTACGCAGATTCCTTTACAAATCTGCAATCCAGTTACAGATTGGTCAAAGCAAAGGGAATATACCACAACAATTCTAATGGGAGGCACTTGAATTGAAGCACTGTTTTTTAAAACTGTGTTTGGAGAGGCAGAGGGGAGTTTAGGGGGATGGGCAATTTGCACATTGATTGGTTCAGAAATGCAGAAACAATGAGTAGACAGAAACCCAGAAGTAAAACAGTACCCTTGGCAATGCAGTAAGCGGTAAATGGTAAATGGTACATGGTATGCAGTAAACAAACAGTAAATGGGAAGTCAGTAAATCAGGATGCTTTCTCACAGTATTGCAAGAACCAAGAAATTGTATCAGTATTGTGAAATAGTCAGGAAATTGATTCCGGTTCCTGAGATGGTGAAATTACTCAAGAGTAAGAATTTAGCTGATCATTTTGGCCCTAGTCTCAAGACCTTCTTAGGTGGATTGTAGAGGCAGGAGAAGAGATGGGGAAGGCAGCAGTGGTTGAGGCAGCAGCAGGACTGAGGTGAGGAGCTGAATAGGCTTGCTAAAGCTTGCTTGGGCAACCTCACTCTCATTTCCTTTACAGCACTTGTGAAGCAATATGTGTGGGGTCATCCCCACCTCTTGCCCTCCCAGCCAGTGGGGGAGCTAAAGTTCCAGATGGGACATTGGCCCAATGGACATAAGCAGTGCCATACTGGAGTAAGACCAATGATCCATCCAGCCCAGCATCTTGTCTCTGACAGTGGCCAGGTTCTGTCTAGGGCTGAAACTCAATTATTGCTTTCGCACATTTCTTGATGAGAATCAGGATTCTCGGCTCATTCTTGCAAATGAGAATGAGCTGAACATTGCCTGGATTCTTGCTGAGAAATGAGAGTATCTTGAGAATGGCCCTCCCCCACGCCCACACCCCAGCTGACTCACCAGGCTGCCTGTCCGAGTCGGGCTGCTCCGGGACTGCTTTCCCCACTTGGCTTCTCTGTGGGGGTAAGGAGGGGAAATGAGGAGGCTGCTTCCCATCTTGGAAAACAGAATGGCTGCCCTTTTCCAAACTGGCGGTGACACTGCCGGCACCATTTTGGGCGGATGCGGGCAATGTTGTGGAGAGTGAATCGGCATGATTTGGCCAAAGAATCAATGTAAGGTTTAGAAGAGAGGTGCGTGTCGAAGATGAAGCCCAGGCTGCGGGCTTGGAGAACGGGATGGATGGTGACCCCATCGATGCAGATGGTCAGGTTAGAGGGAGAGGAAGGGGAGGGAGGAAAAATGAGGAGTTCGGTCTTGGCCATGTTTAGCTTGAGTTGACGTCGGGACATCCAGGCGGAGATATCAGAGAGGCAGTCGACGAGGCGTGAGCGGATAGACGAGGAGAGAGAGGGGGTAGAGAGATAGAGTTGGGTGTCATCAGCATAGAGATGGTATTGGAACCCGTGGGAGGCAATAATTTCACCAAGGGACCGGGTGTAGATAGAGAAGAGGAGAGGGCCAAGGACAGAACCTTGGGGAACCCCAACCGAGAGGGGAAGGGAGGGGGAGGTCGACTCGGGGAGGGAGACATTAAAGGAGCGGTCAGAGAGGTAGGAGGAGAACCAGTCAAAGACAGAGCCACGGAAGCCCAAAGAGTAAAGCGAGTCCAAGAGGAGCGAGTGGTCGACAGTGTCAAAGGCAGCAGAGAGGTCAAGGAGGACAAGAACGGAGTAGTGGCGCTTCGATTTAGCGACAAGTAGATCATTGGTGATCTTGGCCAGGGCAGTTTCAGTAGAGTGGAGGGGGCGGAAGCCGGACTGGAGAGGGTCCAGGGAGGAGTTGGCAGAGAGGAGGTTCAGGCAGCGGGAGTAGACGACACGTTCCAGGAGCTTCGAAGCAAAGGGAAGGAGGGAGACCGGCCGGTAACTAGAGGGATCGAAAGGGTCCAGGGTAGGCTTTTTGAGGATGGGGGAGACAGTGGCATGTTTGAAGGCAGAGGGGAAGGAGCCTGTGGAAAGGGAGAGATTGACGACATGCAGAAGGGGGGGAGCGACAGTGGGAGCAATAGAGGTCAGGAGGCGGGAGGGGATCGGGTCAAGGGGGCAGGTGGAGGGGTTGGATGAAGAGAGAAGAGCAGAGATTTCCTGGAGAGAGGCAGGAGGGAAGGATGCGAGGAGGGAGGGGGGCGGGGGGCGGAAGAGGGCGGGAGGCAATATCCCGACGGATCTTGTCAATCTTGGAGGTGAAGAACGATGCAAGATCCTGAGCAGCAAGGGAAGAGGGCGGAGGAGGGCAGGGGGGTTTGAGAAGGGAGTCGAAAGTAGAGAAAAGGCGGCGAGGGTCGCGGGAGAAAGATTCGATCCTAGAGGCATAATAGCGCTGCCTAGCTAGGGAGATAGCCGAGGAGAGGGAGGAGAGGGAGAATTTGTAATGGAGGAAGTCAGGGAGGGAGCGGGATTTGCGCCAGAGGCGTTCGGCAGCCCGGGCGCAGGAGCGGAGGTAGCGGATGGCAGGGGTAAGCCAGGGGCGGGGGTCGAGGGGGCGGACGGGGCGAGCAGAGGGGGGGGCAAGAGAGTCAAGGGTCGAGGAGAGAGAAGCGTTGAGAGCAGAGACAGCAGAGTCAGGGGAGGAGGAGGCGAAAACGGGGGGGAGAAGGGGGGAAAGATGTGCGGCAAACTCCGAGGGAGTAAGGGCCTGCATATTGCGGAAGGGGCGCATAGAGGGGGAGGCGGAGGGGGGTCGGTGGGAAAGGCTGAAGGAGCCGAGGAAGTGATCAGAACTAGGGAAGGGGTCAAAGGAGAGGTCAGTTAGAGAACAGTTTCGAGTGAAGACGAGGTCGAGGGAATGGCCGTCAGTATGAGTGGGGGAGTCGGTCCAGAGTCGGAGATCGAAGTAGGTGGTCAGAGAGAGAAAGCAGGAGATAGAGGGGGTGGAAGGTGTGTCGACGTGAATGTTGAAATCACCAAGAATGAGAGTGGGGATATCATCAGAGAGGAAGAAGGTGAGCCACGATTCAAAGTCCGGGAGGAACAAGGAGAGGGAACCCGGGGGGCGATAAATGACAGCAACACGAAGGTGTAGAGGGGAGTATAAGTGCATAGAGTGGGCCTCGAAGGGAAGGAGGGAGAGGGAGAAGGGGAAAAGGTTTTGAATTGGCAGTGCTTGGCAAGGAGGAGACCCACGCCACCACCCTGGCCCTCAGGGCGGGGACGGTGAGAGAACGAAAGGCCCCCGGAGCATAGAGCGGCCAGGGTAACAGAGTTGGAGGGTGAGATCCAGGTTTCTGTAAGAGCAAGGAGTTGAAAGGGGCGAGAGAGGAAGAGATCATGGATGAAGGGGGCTTTAGTCACAGATGAGCGGCAGTTCCAGAGGGAGCAGGAGAAAGGCAATCGGTGTTTGGGAAGGCACGGGATGCGGATGAGATTGGGGGATGAGGAGCGGCCGGGTTTACAGGGTGTGGGTCGCACACTGGCCTCATATTGGCCGCAAGGGTCTGCGGAGTGCCTGGGTGTGGAGGGTTTGGGTGACGAGCGGTGGGGGTGGACAAGACGTCATAATGGAGCAATCCATTCCCTGTTATTCACCCACAGGAGTCCAACAGTCAGAGCTTTCATCCCCATACCAACTTGAATAGTAGTAATTTATCGACCTATTCTCCAAGAAGTTACCCAATCCTCTCAGTTACGCTATTGGCCTTCCCAACATCCTGTGGCAACAAGTTCTATGAGTTAACTGCATGTTGAGTGAAAAAATACTTTTGTTTGTTTTAAATCTGCCATCAGTTAGTTTCATGAAATGTCCCTTAGTTCTAGTGTTCTTTGAGATAGTTAGTAACAGCTCCCTTTTTATTTGTTCCACATTGCACCACAATTTATTACACAATTTATTTGTTCTGTCATGCCCTAAATGTGGTTTTTTTTAAAATAAAACAAAATAAAAAATCTAGCCCACCATAAAAAGTAATTAAGCAAAATTTCCCTAACCATAATTTAAGCCAGGGGTCAGGGAACTGAAGTGTGGCTGGCCATTGTCTGGAAACTTAGCAGAGTACCCTTGGACTCTGGCACAGCATGGCATTGAATCCAAACCTTTAATCCTTGTTCCTATGTATAGTACTATCCAGGCTGCAGGCACCTGGGACCCACTATTGTGCAGCACCTGCATCTGATCCAGAAAGTTTAGCAAATATTTCATCAGGATGCACCCACCAAAATGCCAAAACCTCAGTAGATTAATCATCCCATGGGGGCGGAGAGGTGTAAGGCAGTGATGGGGGCGGGTGACACTTAAACGGAGAAGATGCCACAACTGAATAATTTAGGGGAGAGGTGCCAGGAATACACCATCTTGTTCTTTTTGCTTTCTTTTTCTTTTTTCTTTTTTTTCCCTTTTCTTTTTTGTCCTTGCAGCAATCTGTCTTGTCCCCCTTCCTTGCCGATTAGCTTTCATCAACCTGTCACCGGGTGACAAAATTCAAAGCTCCTGGAGCAAAAGCAACAACAGCAGCAGTGACAACAAGAAAAAAGAAAGAAAAAGCAAGCCACGCAACCCAAAGTCTACAGATATTCATCACAATCTGCTACCCCTCTTGGCTGAGAGGAGCTAACGGTGGCTCCTGGTGGAGTGCACCAACCAGATTGACATAGAATATGGGCTGAGCAGTGCAGAAGGTGTGAGGTATGGAACAAATTTGTGAAGCTGGATTGACAAGAGCATCAACAGCTGTGGCAGAGCTGGCTGCAGTCTGCTGATTGCACAGGAGCCCCATTTCCTTTGGAGATTAAACCTTTTATTAATAGACTCAGGAGACAGCTTGAGTCTTCTAAAAAATGCAGTCTTCTCTAGGGATGGGTGAACAGAACGCAGTTCGGATGTTCGGACGTTCAGTCGTTCAGTCCAAAATCCGAGTTCAGGTTCGGCTGTTCGGTTCATCGGAGTTCGGTTCAGCGGAACTTGGCTGAACAACCGAAAATAGCACTATTGATACTGAAACAGAAACCGAATTTGAATTTTTTTTTGTTTGACCCTGAAACCACCCCTGGTCTCCACCCCTGGTGCCAGGAAGTCTGCTCCTCAACTGCCTCCCACTTCCAGTCACGTTTTCCCCACCTTCCAGTCACGTTTTTTCCACCCCCGAACTCATCCATACTTTTCCGAACTGTTCAGCCATTCGAGTGTTTGGTTCGGACATTCAGTTCGGTCATCCAAATCGGTTGAGTTCGGCCCGAACTCCGAACCGCGTTCACCCATCCCTAGTCTTCTCCAGAACATCCTTCTTTCAAAGGCGTTCCCACCTGCCCTTCACAATCCACTTCCCTGTGCCAAACACCCACAATTGCACATAGGAGAGTTAAGTTACCTCTAGAGCAGTCGTTCTCAAACTGGGGGGCCCCAGAAGATAGGGGGGGGCGCAAGAAGGAACACAGCTGGAAAATTCCTTTCATCAGAGCTATAGGAGGAATTTCCAAAAGGACAAGCTAGGAAGGGGAATGGAGAGTCTGTGAACAAGGGTAGGATTGGGGAAGCAACTGGAGGATGGGGAAAGGGGAGGGTTATGTATGTGCGTCTGGTGTGGAAAGGGGCCTACAAAACCAGAGGCAAAAGGAAGTGGGGGGCAGTTTTAAAATGATTGATAATCACTGCTTTAGAGCAATGAAATGAATACAGAGAATATCATATCCAACCAGTTTGTCCACTTCAAATTGGGCCAAAGAGGTAGGTACTAGGGGTGGGAAACCGGTAGAATCCGGTATCCGATAATGCCGGTATCGGGCGTACCGGCATTATCGGATTCGACCCGGTAATCCGGACCCGGTACCGGATTTTGGGGTACCGG
>QEPC01009412.1:610606-634909 GCA_003113815.1 Sphenodon punctatus | reverse complement strand
TGTTTCCCTGTGCTTGGGGTTTATACGTTATTCATTTTAAGCTTGAAGTGCATTTTAGACTACTGTGTTTTCTTCCATCTTCTGATGTTCACCCTGGGAACTCCTTGCTGCTGGGTTGTGCCCTGACTCCGCCTACCATTGCCCTGGCTCCACCTACCGCTGCCCTGGCTCCGCCCACCGGCTCGCCGGCCCACCGGCGGCTTTGCCGCCAGTGGGCCGGACGGCCTTACTGCCCTTCCAAACTAAAAAGCCACCAGCCGCCCCTACACCTAACCCTACAAAAATGACCAAAGATGAATGACCAAAATGACTGAAACACCTGAAACAAAATATCCTAAATGGATCTCCACTTCAGTGACAGATATAAATTGGATAAGTGGAAAGGTTTCAAAAAATGAGAATTAATTCTATTTGTTACTACTAAATTGTCTTTTTGATTTAGCTCTACTTACCTGCCCCCAGCTTTGTTCTCATGAGCAGGGGGAAACAGGATATAAATAGCTCTTCCCTGGCCTCCATCCATGGGATCTTACAGGGAACTGACAGTAGGATGGACTAGAATAAGAAGCTGGTGAGACAGTGGCACTGCAACTCTAAGAAAGGAAAACACAAAAACAGGAAGAAACAACAGTTTTGGGGAAAGGGTTGTAGCAGTAATTATTATTCATCTTCCACGACGTAGAAACTAGAGAAGAAATAAATATTTGATGCAAACATATTATCCATTGAATTTGTCCACTTTGAATCAATTCCAACAAATTAAATATCTACCCTGCTCCAGTTGGATATTAGTTTCATTCAGTTATTTGGTTTGTCAGCTATTCTGTTCATTCAGTTTATTGTGCAATAGTAAAGTAAATAAAGTAAATTTATTGCAAAGTGACAGCTTATTGCAAAAGAAGCAAAAGATAAAAACCAAGACACATACACCAATACATGTCAGGCAAGATATGCTTTCATACAAACACAATTAAATAGTTCACTTCCCTCTATACCAAGGCCTCAGAACTGCCTACACAAAATTTTCAAGGCATCTATGGCAGCCCCTGATCACAGAGCCGCCTTTTGTTGATACTATTCCTAAGGAATTTGACCACCACTTTAGATGTATTTGGTAGCTTATCAGTCAGTAATGAATATAAATAAGACTTGTTTGATCTTCCTGGGACATTACAAATGACAGGATATAGCCACTGATTCCGTGCATTCTCATATAGTTTACATTCCAGTAAGATATGCATTACTGACTCAATTTCATTCCTATTGCATATACATTTATGCTGTTCCAAGGGCACCCCCTCAAAGCACCCTTTCAATAGAGCCGAAGGAAGGGCATTAAACCTGGCACAAGTCAACGCTCTCCTATCATCCCTATCATTCAGGTTTTCCAGATAAGGCATAGGTCTAGGTAGTTGGTTCACTAGACATAGATAGTGCTCTGATCTAATCCCTGCATATCCAGTTGGCACTCAACATCCAGTATTCTTTGCCTCAGCAGACCCCTAGCTGCCTTGCATCCCAAAGGGACAATACCCTCCACTAAAAATCCCAAGCCATGAACTTTCAGCTCCACTTTGGATCTCCATAAGTTTACACCCTTCTCTGAGAAAGCTAGTTTTACCAAAGCAGGGGTCATCTGAAAGAGGTGTTTAAACCAATAAGAGAGTATGCCAATTTTCAATCTGACAGCCACCGTCGGTGCCCCACATTCCATTCTCAGGCATTATTGCCACATAGAAAGGCACAGCAAGCAGCTTCCTAAGGAATTTAGACTGAACTGATTCAAAGTTCGAAGTCTTATCTATAGCCCAGGCAGCTGCCCCATATATGAGTTAAGCAATGGTTTTAGCCTCAAAAATCCTCAGGGCCGGTGTCACTAGATGGCCCCCTCCAGATCTAAAGAATTTTATTATGGCTGATGCTAACTGATTAGCTCTCTCATTTGTTGCCTGAGCTTGCATCGACCAAGACCCAGTTGATTGAAACAAAATTCCCAAATATTTAAAGAACGTAACTTGTTTTAGATCTTGGTCATCAATTCTTCAGTGATAAACTCTTCTACATCTTGAAAAGACCACCACCTGAGTTTTATCATAATTTATCCCCAGCTAATTAGAAAAGTAATACTCAGAGAAGGCCTTAAGAAGCCTTCAAAGCCCCATTTGTGTAGCTGAGTATAGTGCTGTGTCATCTGTGTACAACAGACATGCAATAGGGCGTTCTCCTACTTTGGGCGGATGGTTAGTAGGTGAACTTAGAAAGGCTGGAAGGTCACACAGAAATAACTTAAAAGAGTACTGGGGCCAAAATACATCCTTGTTGCACACCCCTTTCAGTCCTAACCTCATCTGACAATGAGCCTTCTAAATCCATTCTCACTCTAAGAAAGGAGTTTTCATGTAGCATACGAATCAAATTTAACAATCTCAGTTCCATCGATAAAATAGTCAACTTATTCCATAATATTTCCCTTTGAATTAAATCAAAAGTGGACAGGTGCATATTTGTTAATTAAGTGGGAAATGACCATACAATGGTCTACTGTTGCCCAGTCTGCTCTAAAGCCATTTTGTTCCTCTGGGATCACCTTCCCCTCCTCAGCCCATAACGTTAATTTGATGTATAGATATCAAGCATAGAGCTTTCTTACAACGCTAAGTAGGCTAATCGGCCCAAAGTTACTTGGGGAGGATCTAGCTCCCTTCTTGTGTATAGGCACCACTATAGCTCTGTTCCACTCAGCTGGGACTCTCCCTGATACATTTATTGCTGTGAATAAGGATGCCAACACTGGAGCTCACCAGTCTTTAAAGGACTTCAAAAATTCTGGTGGTATAAAATTCTGGTGGTATGAAATCGCCTTTTCATTTTTAATCCACAATCTCACAAATCCACAATCTCATCCACATCTACTGGCAGCCATTTACTAGATATATCTATAACAGAAGGCACCATATGCTCAGAGGGGTATACAGATGCCACATAGAGAGCTGAGAAACGCTCTTCCCATTTAATCTGTGGAACTAAGGGAGTTACATATAGCCTGTCCCCAAGATCTGAACTCTTAATCATACTTCAAAGAGAGCAGAGTTCTGGTCCACTACACTCTTTAATAGCCTATTCCAACCTTCCGTTTGATACCATTTAAAATTTTTTATCAACAGTTGTGCAATAGTGCTAAATAGTGCTGAAACAAAGTTACCAAATAACCAAACCAGATAAATGGATATGATGCTTATATTATTTGGGTATTCGGATCTGCACATAATAAAACAGCTTATTTGTTTCATTTGTAGTAGCAACCTCCCTCCCTACTTTAACATCCCCCCATCTTTCCTTGCAGAGGCAAATACTGGCATTTAACCTCCTACTCATGGGAACAAAGTAAAAGGGTAAACCGAAGGTAGGAGATAATTATCTTCAACAAAAAAGCTTATAAATGAACAAACCCTAAAGGAGCTGTGGTTTCCCACCTCAGCTTGGAAAACAAGCTATTATTTTTTATTGAGGTTTCACATTCGACAGAGATGAACAGAAGACAGAAGGAGAAGAGGAAAAAAATATCAGGACCTCTGGTTTGAGCTAAATATGAAGTTGGTGGGGTTGTGACCATGGACCAACGTTTCTGGAAGTTTAGAAGGGTGTGTTCTTGTAAGTACATTTTGGGAGGTAAGTACCTTTTAACTCAAAGGTTCTCTGCTTGGCTAATTAGACACTAATTCTCCCCACCCCATCAAAATGCCATACCCCACAATCATTTATGCTGCTTCTAAGATTCAGGGCTTCACCCTACAAGGATTTAGATTTGTTTCCATTAGCAGATGAGAAGAGTTTGCTAATCAGAAAAAACAGCCAGTAGCTGTAGCCCCTGCTCCCACATCTACTCAGAGAGCCTCAGCTGTGAGTTAACAGACTCCTTATCCACTTTTGTCAAGAGAGGTAACAACTAGCCTTTTGCCTCACCTCAACTCCTCCAGTCATGTGAACAAAAGTGGTGAGGTAGCTAGTTTAGGGGCTATTGCTTCTTATCACCTGGTTGTGTGAAAAAAAGGTGCTCCTCTTATAAAAATACTGTAACATTATGCCTCAATCTATGGCTCAGTCCAGATGGCCTGTAACATAACAGTATGAAGTAGGGGTGGGCAAACATAACTGAGTTTGGAAATTCAGTTCATTTCGGTTTGAAAATTGAGTTCGGTTCGGATGTTTGGTTCAGTTGACCAAACTATTAGAGTTTGGTCCAAACTTCCGAACAGAATTCGAAAATTCAAACCCCATTGAACTAAATGGAATATTATCTTATAGGGATGGGCGAACAGAACCGAGTTCAGAAATTCGGTTCCGTTCGGTTCAAAAATTGAGTTCGGTTCGGAAGTTCGGTTCGGTCGACTGAACTGGTCGAGTTCGGTCCGAACTCTGAACTTCTGAACTGTGTTCACCCATCGCTAGTATGACGTGATCCTCATGCAGGATGCTGGACCCATCTTGAAGGAAAGGTGTGTCTGCAGGGAGAAGGTTAAAAGGAAAATAGTTAAGAAAAGACGACAGCTTCTGCTGGTTGCAAAGCCAATCTGAGAGAAAAGGTGGCAGTTTTCTAAACAGCACTTCAGATAGGAAATTGTGAAGGGTGCTGTATCTCACTGGCTTTGTAGGGGGGGGTGGGGATAGGGGAGAGAAGATGGCCAAATCAGAGTTCCCAGATCATGGCTCCAATACAGCTTCCTGCTGATGTTTATTTGGCCCCTTTCCAACTGCTGGATCTTGCCCTTGGATACAGCCCGTACCTGTAAGTGCTGAAGAAGTCAACTCAGACAGAAGAGGTGAGAGTGTACATTCAAGCTTAGGGGCTGGATGTGCAGGTCAAATCCATGAGCCAGACCTTCCCCGCTCTTCCCCTGCCTTGAGTGCCTTCCCTGCAGCATCTCTTTAACACAAGAACTGAAACAAGTATTTGAGCTAAGTATTTGAGCTAAAACAAGTGCGGCGGCGGCGGCGGGCGATCCGGCGGCCTCAGCGCCGGCTGTGGCTGCCGGCGTCAGAGATGCTCTAGGCCTTCCGGGGAAACCCGGAAGTTCCCCGGAAGGCCTAGAGCGTCTCTGACGCCAGCAGCCACAGCCGGCGCTGAGGCCTCCGGACCGCCCGCCGCCGTCGCACCCGGAGCTCCGCAAAGGTAAAGCACTGGCTACTTTAGTAGGGGTGATCCCTGGGGGGTTGGGGGGGTGTTAAACACCCCCCCCAGGGATCGGGTCTATACTTACCGGCGGCTGCGGGGACGCTGCAGCTGCTTGTGCTGCGGGGTGGGCTCTTTTTTTTAACAAAAATCCAGGCTGGTCAGGGTTGGTGGGGGGGTGTTCCCCCTTCCACATGCACAGCCTGGATGGGGGAGGGGAAGTGAGTGGGTTTTTTTTTGTTTTTTTTTAACATTGCGGCCCTTCATTTCAATGGCCACAATGTAAAAAAATCCAGCGCGGGGAACTGGTACCGGTACCCCAGATTACCAGGTTAATCAGAAACTGCCAGTACAGCAAAATAATGGCAGTTTCGGATACCGGGAGAACCGAAATTCCCACCCCTACTGCTAATCCTGTCTTTCCTAGATGTAGTATAGCAATAAAGACCCTGGATAGGGCCTTCCTAGAGGTAACTAATTCAAAGACCTCTAAATATTAAACCTGAACCTCTACCATTTAAGTTAAAAGACCTGGAGTGATTTCACATGTTACACTGTTCATGTAGCAAAAAATCAAATGGCACATGTGTCATCTCATTAGAATTCATGAGCTCACATTTTACATATCATGTTGGTTGTATAGCTCCTCTGTTAGACCCACAGGTGCACCTTGCGTTGGAAGCTACCTGCAGTGCATTATGGGGATGTCATATGGGCCGGGACATGGGTTTTGCACACGTCTTGTATTATGAAGAAGGAATGTGGCTGGGCCTGATTGGGCATGTTTTAGCAGGCAGGGAGTGAGGACATGGAGGGAAGCAGTGATCCCCACAGGATGACAGAACAGACTCATGAGCATGTCCTACTGTGGCAGTGCCCATGAGACCCTGAAGTCTAAATGTTCAGCCTGAAACTACATAACCAGAGTGGGCTTGGCTACATCCATCCAGAAGTAATGGAATTGTTAATGTGTAAATTAGAAGAGAACAGGTTTAGGAGCGGCTGCATAACACCCTGACAAAGGCTGAGTATCTGTTTATGCCTCTGAAGCTCCTTTTGTGACATAAGTAACATAAATGTATACCAATGAAAAGGATACAGGAATTTTATACACTCTACCTAGTATCTGCTCACTTAGGAAGGGAACAAAGGGTTTGTTCTAATATTATCACCAACTGGACATGGTTATTCTCTGAGCTATGAGACTAAGTGCTTAAATGAATTGCAATGGAGCCCTAAGTATATTTAAACTGTTCAGTCCATACCAATGATAGAGCAACCATGGGATGCCTGACCTTGACACGTGGTGCCACATGCAGTAGCTGCAGCTATTTAATTGCCTAGCCAATCAGGGTGCACAATTACAGATCCACCCCTTCCTCCCTTCCCCTCCCCCCATACAATATATAAGGGGCTGCAATTCAGAAGTCTCTTTGTGGCATGAGAAGGAGAGTATGGGTACAATCCAACATCCCTGTGCAATGTGCGCCTATGCCAGGTGCAGTTTACTTACGCCAGTGCACATTTGCATATGCGCCCTGTGAGNTATATCAGGGCCACCAGCTGCCCACCAGGCATGCTCTCACCATGGAGCGGGACAGGTTGGGTGCATGTGGGATGCTTCTTGTGCTCTGTGCCGAGTGGTACCGCACCCACACCGACCAGCTATGCATCCAGACTGCTGAGGTGCACCTGGGCGCCCGTCTGTGGGTTACCGCGGCCTGGACTGCTACAGGGGCCCACAGGGCTCACCAAGCCTGCAGGCGCTCCCTGGCCCAGCTCAGGGCACATCAGGTGTTCGGGGCGGATGTACAGGCCGTGAGCCACAGCTGGACCAGGCCTGTGGCAATCTGCGAGGCAGCCAGGTGCCTCCAATGGAGGAGGGAGACCATGCGCTGGGCTGACCTGCTCGCTATGCCCATTGCCTGGTGGCTATGGGTCACGGAACGGGCCCAGGACTGGTGGTCCCGGGCGCTGGCTCAGTGGGATGAGGCAGCCTGGAGGGCACACTTCCGAATGGACAAGCTCACCCTACTGCGGCTCGCGGAGCTACTCACTCCATGGCTGGAGTGGCAGTACACCCCCATGAGGAACCCCATTCCCATGGTCCAGTGGGTAGCCATCAGAGTCTGGGCCCTGGCAACGCCCGACTCCTGACAATCAGTCTCGCAGCACTTGGGTGTCAGAGTGAGCACCATGGCCTGTATCCTCCGGGATGTCTGTGAGGCTGTGGAGGGCATACTCCTGGACAGGATGATCCAGCTGGTGGATATGGGGCCCATGATGGCCGACTTCAGAGCTGGCGGGTTCCCCAACTGCATGGGCACCGTGGACGGCACCCACATCGAGATTTTCCGCCCCTCCCAGGGGAGACCGCGAATTATGTCAACAGGCATGGGTATGACTCCCTGCAGCTGCAGGCAGTCGTGGACCACCGGGGGCAGTTCATTGACATCTTCACGAGCAACTCGGGGTGCAGCCACGATGCCCGGATCATGACCATCTCCCCCTTTTATGCCCGGATGTACCGGGGGGACATTGCAGGCATGGGAATTGCCCGGATCGAGGGGGTGCGAATGCCACCCTGTATCCTGGGAGGACCTGGCCTACCCCCTCACCTGGTGGCTGATGAAGGTATACCCAGTCGCCCGGACCCTGGCGGAGGCGCTCTACAGTACCCGCCTGTGTGCCAGCAGGACTGTGGTTGAGCGGGCGTTTGGGGCCCTCAAGCAGCGCTGGAGGAGCCTTGCCAGCTGGCAAGACTACACGGTGGAGACCTCAGCCCTGGTGATCAGTGCCTGCTGTGTGCTGCACAACATGTGCGAGACCAATGGGGCTGCCCTCGAATACCCCATGCCTACCTGACCTCCCGGCCCCGTGCCTCTGTACGTGAACACAGACAACCCGAGGGAGTACCGTTAGACCAAATGCATCCGTGCCACCCTAGCCAGGCACATCAGCTAGGAGGCCCAGGCGTGAGGGTGCCCACCCCCCCAGGGGCCCAGGGAATTCCCCGGGCAAGCCCCTATACGGGCATGGGCCATCCCCCACCTCTGGACCTCTGAACAGACCACAGGAGGTGGATGTGTAATCCATGCATTTATTATATCACCCACTTAACCATGCCTCACCACCACCAACCCCCCTCAGACCGCCCTCCCCATTCCCTCTCATCCCCCCAGCCCCTGCATTTCCTGGGGTGCCCCCTAGAGTGCCCTGTGGGTGGCACAGAGCTCTGGGAACTTCCCTCCCCCCCACTGTCTGTGTCCCCAACAGTGTCCTGGGATGCCTCAGTGTCTGGAGGGGCAGGCGGTGGTGGGATGGATGGAGGATCTGGGACCCAGGGGAGCCCCCTGGGTGGCTGCTCCCTCTGGAGGCCGGCGGGGACCGGGAGGTGGATGCGGGGCCCCTGCTGGCATGGAGGCAGCTAGGGTGGTTGGGGAGGTGGTGGGGGTGCCAAGCGGACCAGCATGGGGCCCTGGGCAGGCAGGGTTCCTGAAGGGGTGGCTGCCATGACATAGGCGCACATAGTGCCCGCGTGCAGAAGCAGGGAGGTTCCAATGTCATGGGACCTGCCCATCTTGGCTGAATGCTCCTGCACCATCCCCTCGATGGCCTGTTCCAGCCGCCCAAATGCCTCTACCTGCCTGCTGTGTTCCCGGCGCTCCCACCTCCACTCCAGGCGCACCTCTGCCTGAAGCCTCTGGTCCCTTGCCTCCACCCACTCCAGGGAGTGCTCTATGGTCACCTCCATGCGGTAGATGGCCGCAATCATCCGCTCCCCCTGTTCTTTGATGGTCCTGACAATGTCCTCCACCTGGTCCTCCCTCTGGCACCGTACCTGTGCCTGGTGCTCCCTCATCCGCTGGACTGGGGGTATGGGTCCAGGTTGCTGTTGCCCCTCCGGCTGTCCTTTAGGGTACATGGTGGTTAGTCATTTGCAGTCCCAAGCGG
Source organism: Sphenodon punctatus (assembly GCA_003113815.1). Classification (NCBI taxonomy): domain Eukaryota; kingdom Metazoa; phylum Chordata; class Lepidosauria; order Sphenodontia; family Sphenodontidae; genus Sphenodon; species Sphenodon punctatus. The sequence continues at coordinate 625,785 of QEPC01009412.1, read as the reverse complement.
CCGCCCCCCTTGGCACCCGCCCCCCCTTCCCGCCCCTCCGGGGCCCTATCCCACCCTACATGTCCCAGGTCCTCCACCCGGCCTCCCCGGGCCCCCCCCCACCCTGCCTGTGTGCCTCACCTGGGTCCTCCAGCTGCTGCTTGGGCTGCCGTGTGCTGGCCTCCTCACCTGCCTGCCTCTGGTGCCGGGGTATTCCGTGCCCTGTGTGGTATGGGAGGGTGGTTGGTGGAGGTCTTCCGGGGTGCCCGGGTGGCCCCCCTGGACCCGTGTCATGGGCTGACAGGGCCGGGTGGGACCTGCCCCCTGTCCGGACCTTCCCCAACCCCCCTCACCCTGGATCCGTCCCCCCGTCCCGTCTGCTTGCTTACCCTCGATGTCTGTCTCTGATCCCTCCGAGGCCGGCCCCTCCGTGTTGCTGTCCTCCCCCTGAGACCACTGGCTGAGGTTGATGAGGGTGCCAGCCTTGGAATCCAGCTGTTCGGCTCTCTGGGCTGCTGTCCGGGGGGGCATTCCTTCTGGGGGTCTGGGACCCTGGAGCGAGTGCTTTCTTGTGGGGTGGTGAGGGGAGGGGGTACCTCGACCTGTTCCCTGCCCTAGACCACAGCGCTCCCCATGAGCTGTGGGGTGACTATGGATCCCTTCATATGTAGAATGCGGTCCAGGGCATCATAGAAGGGGGTGGTCCGGAGTCCGTGTCCGGACCGCTGGTTGTTGTTCCTGATGGCCTTGTACCCCCTCTTCAGCTCTTTGGCCTTGGAGCAGCACTGTGCGATGGTCTGGTGATGCCCCGCCGCCTCCATTTCCTGCACTATCTCCCAGAACACGTGCTTGTTCCTCTGATTGAGTGTGAGCTCCAGCTGATGCTCCAGGATCCCCCAGATGCAGATAAAGTCCTGGGTCTCCTGGAGCCCCCACTGGCCCCCTCGGTGGTAGGGCCTTCTCGCCCTTCTCCCCTCCGGTTCCTCCTCCTCCTCCACCACCTCCTGCTCCTGCTCCTGCTCCTGCTCCTCCTCCTTGCCTGGACAGGGCCTGTGTCCTCCAGGGGCTCAGGCTCCTGGGCCCGTTTGCATGTCTGCAGAACAGAAACGGGTGGGGGTGGGGGTTGGGGGGTGTTCGGGTGCTGGTTTGCCCCTCCCTCTGCCTGCTGGCTGGCCGGCCACCCAGGCACTCCACCGCCCCCCCTGGTGCCCCTGTGGTGCCGGGTCTGCTCCCCGTCATTCCCCTTACCCATTTCCAGGGTGCCTCCTCCTCCGGTCTGGTCAATATCCCCGGGGCTGCCTCTCCTGGCTGTTGCTGCTGCTGCTGCTGCCCCTCCACCTCCTGCATGTGCAGCATGACCATCTCCTCCCCTGCCTGCACCTACACCACCACCTCCTCTCTTGTTCTCTCGCCCTCCACTCTCCTCTGCCTCCTACCTTGCTCCATCCTGCCACATTCCCCTGCTGCTGTGTGCCCTTTAAATCTCCCTCCATGGCCTGTGTTGTTGCTGGTTGCCTGGCAGAAATGCTGCGTGCTTTGTCCCTGGCTGGGAATCATTTTGAATGATTCCTGCTGGTGATTGCTAATGCCGTCCAGACGTTACTTTTTTTTGTTTCCCGGTGGGAATCTCTTTGACCACGCTTTTGGAGATGGTCCGGAAGTGTGGTTGAATTTGACCCAATGTGGGTATTGACTGTGGTGAACATCTGGCTGCCGCCGAACAGACATTCAGGGTGCTTTGGCCCTGCCGTGGGATTGACCGTGGTTCACTGTGGTTAAGCGTGATCTCGTAACATCTGAAAATACCCATGGTGAACTAAGGGCAAGTGAAGTCATAGCCGCCGTCTCCATCCATCTCCAGCCAGATCCTGTGTGACTGGGGGAGGAGGAACAGGGGAAGGCACAGTACAGCAACACAAGCGGTGTTTGTGCTGCCAGACACCTGCGAGATGGATGCCTAGAAGCCCAAACTCCCTTGCCACAGCATGCAAGCCACGGGCAGCTCAGGAACAAAAGGGGAAGGCAGCAGGGAGTCAGAGAGCACAAAAGCCATGTCATGGGAGACAAAAAGCAATACCATGCCAATGCCCAGCAGACGGGCCATTCCAAAATGCACACGTACCCAACCACAGGACACATTGGGTGAGAACTGGCAGAACACTAACTCCACCATAACACCATTGCAACACTGCCATAACATGTCCTGTCGCTTCTCCCTCCATAACATTGCTAAGATTCGCCCTTTTCTCTCTGTCTCGTCTGCCAAAACTCTTGTTCATGCTCTGGTCATCACTCGCCTCGATTACTGTAACCTCCTTCTCACTGGCCTTCCCCGGTCTCACCTTTCTCCCCTCATCTCTGTCCAAAACCCTGCTGCCAGGATCATCTACCTCGCCAGTCGCTTCGACCATGTGCAGCCCCTCCTCTCTTCGTGAGGAACAAGGCGCAAGATGACCCACACAAGCATCCCACAGTGCGATGACAGGGGCCAATGGAGCAGCCAATCAAGGGCTGCACTGATAAAAGAACAGCATCACAAGGATGGTGGGAACACACATTGGCAGCCCCAGGACAATCCCCGCCAACACATTCCCTCCCCTGCCCCCAAGCTGAGAAGAGCAGAGATCACCCCCTGCAGGAATGATAACACGGACAGCACTGTTCAGAACAAAAACAAATTACATTCATTTAAACAATCAAGTAAACAACAAACTAGGGACGCCTCCTCCAGGCCCTGCTCCACTGAGTGCTCTGGACCAAGGAGAGGTCATGGAACCGCCTCTTAATGTCTGGGAACCTGCATGATCTCCTGCCACTCCTGGGCCCTCTCCTGCATGAGTGCTTGCCTCAGTGGCATAGCTATTGGGGCACAGGGGACGCAGGGGAAGGGCTCAGTTGCGCCCAGGCCTGGAGCCCCAGGGCAACTTCTGGAGGCCCGGAGCCAGCTGGATTAAATTAACAAAGTGTATTGTAAAGGCTTCCCCTGACAGCAGCCGCTGGGGTTAGATCTGGACTGGGGATTCTTGCGGGAGTCGGAGGAGGGGGGGGGCAGAGTCAGACAGCACATGAGGGCAAGGCACAGGCGCACTTAGTGTGGCAGCAGTAGCGTGGGAAACTGAGTGCCTGCAACAACGCAGTAGGCGTGCCGCATGCTTCCTCTCCCAGACCTTGCTCCCTCTCAACTCACCGGTTGAGTCTGCCTGGGGTGGCCCGGCTAGGGCTGGCTGAGTCCAGCCCCTCTCACTTTCTCTGCAGTGGCAGCCTGCTGCTGCTGCTGCATCTGCTCTGCCATGTGACTGTGACCTGTCCTTAGTCAGCCTGGCCCCCTTGCCTTGGTGGCCCCCACTGCTGGCAGCAGCTTCTTGGAGGAGGCTCCACTGCAGGCACCACTTGCAGTCCAGCACGCACAGTTCCACAGCTCTAGCTTAGCATCAAGTCACAATCCTCCTTCACAACCTCTTGCTGACCGAGCACAATCCTCCAGTCACTCCGCACCTGGAACAGGCTCCTCAAACCCCTTGCTTGACAAGTCAGATGGCTGGCTGATAACAGGGTTTTGCCTGCATTTTTCACCAGTTATGTGGCAGTCGGTGGCTTCCAGGGGGTAAGTCTTTGCAGGGTCAGTCGCCCCGGGCTGTCACTCACACGAGAATCAGCACAACACAAGCCACATATGGGAATCAGCTAACCGGTCTCTTTATTATGTACACATACAGCTCGTCAGTATCCCTGGGCTGCCGGCTCAGCCGCCTCCACCCTGCAGGCCCAGCACAGTCTCTTCACTCCAAGTAGTTACATATACAAGGCCAAAGCCCATAGGCTCCAGGCCAGCAAGGCCCTGGCTCTCTGCAAGTCTTTCCCCAGGCACCAGGCACCTTTCCTGGACACAGCCTTTGTTTCCAGTACCTGGGTTCACTCCTTCTCCCTGGTTCTCCTTGTCTTCAGGACCCTGGAGAGAATAGATTGGAATATCCAGCTTTAGGTTTCTTCCAGCAGAAGCCTAGAAAATGTTACCCCTTTGGCTTCCAGGCAGAGACTGTCCTGATTCTCAGTCCTGCAGCCCCTTATACAGGCAGAGTGGACGTGGCCAACATCCCAGGCTACTGCCCTTAAAGGGCCAGAGTCCTGCCCACTCTGGCTCCTTACTGCGCAACCTGTTTCTTTCACAGGCGGCTTCCTTGGCATGGGCTGGCTTCCCCACGCCCATGTGCATGTGAACAGCCCACTGGCAGGCACCCTCAGTCCCCTCTTAAAGGAGTAGCAGCCATGTAGGACTGACTGCTACCTGCCACAGGATCACTCACGGATATCTCTGCAATTCAGGCTTCCTTCACAAAAGTTGGCCACTACCTGCAAGTCCTCCTCGATCTCAGACAGCACCTGCTGCTCTAGGATGAGAGCTCCTCTTACTGGAACAGGACACATGTCCATCAGGAGTAGATGAGGGTAGCTGCAAGAAAAGGTTGCAGACAGCACATACATGCAACCCCGAGCACCCATAGGTAGCTCCACAGAGGGTAAGGGCCATCCAGTCCCTGATCACTGCTGCACCTGCCCCATCATGGAGCATAATGGAGGTGTATCGGGTCATGGCCTAAGAGGGGCATGAACCAGGGGTGGAATACACATACTGAAGAGGTCACTGCCCCTGTCCACAACGGCACTGATGAGCCTCATCAGGGCACAGTGGGGCATGTGGAAGGGCACACTGAGGCTAGGATGAAGGAAAGAGGTGGGGAAATAACAGGGAACAGAGCTGATACATGGACACAGGCACGGGGTAACCTCAACTAAAAGGCACACAGGGAGCATTCATCCCAACCCCGTGATGCCCAGCCATTGCAGCAATGGAGGATAGGAGGGATGCAACACTCCAGCGTTACTTGCAGGCCACTGATGTGTTGTTCTGAAGCATCCAGCAGGTGCTGAAAGCCTGCACGTGGTAGTTCAAACAAGCTGTCTAACACTGGTTATCCATGCTGGGCAGTTAGTACAGTTTTTTCAGGCAAACCAGTGAAGCACTACTCGCAGAAGGTGCAGGGCATGGGTCAGATGGTGGGCAGAAAGGCGGTTCCACAAGGCCAGTCGGATGCAGCTGCACACCATGCAGATGCGGGTGTCCCATGAAGCCAGAGTAATGAGTAGGGATGTGGCAATCCTAATCCATGGCATTTGACAGAATGATCCGAACAAGGGAAGGGCATGGGTCCTGTATAGGAATGAGGATTATTGGGAGACCATCCTGACCACCTGGAGTATGAGTGGTGAGTACCTTATGATGCTCCAATATCTATCATTCCACCTTGGTGGTGTTCCAAGGCCACATCTCAAGAGGGAAACCACCAACATGTGGGACCCCATACCAGTGGAAAGACGTGTGGTCATAGCTATCTGGAGGCTTGTGAAGCCCTATTCCTGCAGCATTTGTAGCACAGGTAACCAAGGTGGGAACCTCCACAGTCGCAAGGGTTGTGAAGGTGTGCACGACCGTGGTCAAGCAACATATGAAGTGGGTGATCCAGCTGGTTTAAGCTGAAGATTTGTTTGCTGGCATCTCTGCAATTGGCTGTCCCCAATGCATCAGGGACATGGTCAGGACCCACAGTCCCTTAGTCCGGCCCCCAAACAGCAAAGATGACTATTGAATTGGAAGAGTTGGTTCGCAGTCTTTCTGCCAGCTGTAGTGGATCACAGCGTCTGCTTCCTGAATATCTTCACAGGGGTATCTCACCCTTCTTTGCTAGAATGTACATGTGGGGGAAAATTCCAAATATATTCTGGATTATAGAGGGTGTGCCCATGCATCCATTAGTGAATGGGGATTGCATCTATTCAAGTACGCCATGGCTGATGAAGGCAAACCCTGTGCAAGGACACCTGTGGAGATACTCAACAAAGCTGTACTCTGCCTGCATTGTCTTTGAATGAGCTTTCAGGGTTCAGAGGATGTGTTGGCGCCTCCTCTGGAACAGGAATGACTCTGATCTGGATAAGACCTCCATGCTCATTGGTGTGGCTTGCATGGGGCGGCCTGGACTATCCCCTCCCACCGTGATCAGATGCAGCTGTGCCGCTATTCCAACAGGCCCAGGATGGGGCTGTAAGACACACTGCATGTGAGAACAGGGATGCCCTTTGTTGCCACACCGCCTGCATGGAGGGAGGACAGTGAGTAGCCAACTGCTTCCCAAACACCCTCCATGGTCTGCACCCATCTGTATATAGTTTTCACTGTAAATAAACACAATGGTTAATGAGCATACACATGTTGTTTCCTCGTCAGATACCCCATTGGACCTATGACGGCCATCCTTCTTTGCTACAGCCATTATGAGAACTGTTGTTGCATTTCAGATGAGAATCCCATGGAGGGGAGCCCCATGCCCACTGTCTGATTGATTTTCTATAGGGGGAGGGCGAAGCGATTGCATTTTACACCTGTGGCCCATACTTTCCACTCCAGGCCATGATCCCTGAGCCTACTATTCAACCTGGTGGCCCATTGCACCTTAGGTGGGCATGCCCTGGCACAACTCTATGGGTGAATTAACATGATGCACATGGTGACAAGAGGGATTCTGACAATAGTATGGTGTAGGGCTGATGCGGCAGCAGCTGTTCCCACGCCGCGATTCCATTCTGCCATTTTGGAATTGCCCGCGCCACACTGCGGCTTTTCTGCGGACATTCTGCTAATTCCGCCGGCATTCTGCAAATTGCGGAATTGCAGAAAAACTGCGGAAACTGTCGGAAAACCGCTGTTCTGCTATTTTGTGGCGCTGGCGGAACGGCGGAAGTAGCGAAAATGTCATGTTTCCGCTATTTTGCAAAGCCTGTGGAAGTAGCGGAATGAAATTAGTAGAACTGAGGAAGTAGTGGAATGAAACTAGTGGAATGAAAGCCTCTGCCACGCCGTACCACTGTCATGGGGGATGGGGGAAAAGGAAGGGGAGTAATAGGGATTGGGGCCCAAACACACAGGGGAACAAGGGGGAAACAAGGGAGCAAATACAAGGGGCGGCTACCTCTGTAAATGGAGTCTGTCTCGAAGATTAGAATGTCCCTCAGGGTAGTGGGTGGGCTTTCCCCCTTGCTCAGAGGGCAACCCTTTTCATCATCGGGACGCAATGAGAGATAGCCAAGTGCCCCAGAGGACAAGGATAATACAAGGACTGAAGGGGAACAGACACTCGGGGAACTGCACAGGGTCCTGGGCACCATGCACCAAGAAATGGTGGGGAACAAGGGGGAAGGGAAGGGGTCCAAGGGAAAGGGGAAGGGGGAAACAAAAAGGGATGCACGGGAGAAGGAGGTGAAGAATAGGGCTTGTTCACAAGGGGAGAACTTGCTAGGAATATAAGGGGAGAAATGCAGGGGCACGGAGAGGGGGGAGACAGGTAACCCACACTCACGATACCACCTTTCTCTACCACAATGAAGGATACAAGCAACACGATACACACACTCACCCACTCTCACTTGTTGCAGGGGAAGGGGGACACAAGGATCAGACACTCGAATCCACTCTAGAAAACAAGGCTCAAACAAGGAAGGTTCTCAGGACAACAAGGGGGCCAGTCTCTCACAAGTGATTACCGGCGGAGGTCTCAAGCCCCGCCAGTCCATTTTATAGGCAATCCCCTGATCAGGAACAGGTGTGCTCAGGGCGGGGCCCCCACCTGCCATTGAGCTGTGCGCTGCACTCAACTTCCTGGGGGCAGGGTCTGGAGCGTCCCTGGGATGCAGGGTAGCTCCGCCTCCCCCCGCAATGGTGCCTTCAGACTCTCTGGACTCGCCGCTGTCGGGTCGTTGCCAGGCAACAGCAAACCAAGCTGCTGGCCTGAGTTAGGCAACACGCGCCCTGACAACCACTAATTGCGGAAACGCTGTTTGCAGCGGAAATAGCTACCGCCACGACATTCCGCTACATCCCTAGTATGGTGGGCATGATCTCCCCGTCCACACAGAAGACCCAATCCACCTCACTGTGGAACAGCATTGTGCGCCAGGCTAACCCGGAGGATGTGGTAGGGGTAGAAGTGGAGCTGGTGCTCACCTGTGATGGGAAGGCATACCTGTCAGATGTCATCTGGCTCTCCTTCTGCTGCCGCTCTACAAGGCAACATCCCCTGTCCCTCCCTGGCATCCCGCTGGCTTATTTGGCTGTCAAAGCGGACCGTGGCTGTGGCCCACCTGGTTCTACGGGTTGTGGTGGTAGAGGCAGCTGTGCTATTGCTTGCCTGTCAAGGGAAATGGTACCTGTAAGCTGTCATGTTGCTCCTCATCCAGTACAGCTCCTTGGGGCAGCAACCCCCACCCCTGTCAGGGGTGCAGTGTGCTTACATGGCTGTTGCCGTGTTGGTCCATGGCTCTTGCTCTTTTCTTTTTGAGGGTTTGGGTCATGGTTGGTGTTGGAGTCAGCATGCCCATTTCTTCGGGTGTGTTTCCTTTAAGGGCTCCTGGCCGGGTTGGGAACATATCGTGAGGGACAGGCGTGTTGGTTGTCGGCTGGACATTGTGCCTCTCTAGCCCTAATGTGTCCTTTTCTCCATGATGATGGTGAACCTTTCCCATGTGTGGGTGTGCTGCCCTGTCCACATGGGCCAGTGAGGGGTAAACGCCCCCCACCCATCTCTACCCATGTCCTCGCATAGAGAAACCTGGCTTTTTCCTGGTAGTTCCATGCAGAGAAGTGCATGGAAGTGGGTGGTGGTGCATTGGTCATGGGAGTGCACACCCACCCACCACCACTTTTACATGAGCGTTTGCACACATGAGGGATGAGTGGACCTGCATGTTAGGGTCTCATTTAAAAATGGCCAATGTCTTTTTATTTATTTATTTTTGGTATGGCCCCACTAGCCATTTTTAATCTGACAACATGGCCCATGGACAAAAAAAAAGGTTTCCCCAGCCCTAGATTGTTGAATTTCACTCAAAGCAAAGGCAGGCATGGCTCATATACATTGACTGGGTGGCCTTGGACCCATCAATATATCTCAGGCTCATTTCCCTATCTGTAAAATGGGAAGAATATCTGTCAGCCAACCAGTCTATCTCCAAGGGAGAAGATTAATGAGAAAATATGCTTTGCACAACTAAAGTGCTATCTACAGGATAAGTGTGATTATTATCTTGCCAATGGCTTCTCATCTGAAAGAGGGCCTCCCCGGTGGCACAGTGCCCCCTGCAGAATGAACAGGATGAATACCATTTCTTGAATACCCAACATCACTTCTCCCTTCCCACATTGCAATGGCTTCCTGTGAGTTGCGGTACCTGAGTACCACCTCCCCATGTTTCTTCAGAGCTTTCCTCAAGCACAAGAAAAGTCAGACAAGACAACACATATTTGGAAACAATAGAGCTATCATTCATAGGTGCTTAATAGCATCAGACCATGATCCCCTGCTGGAGAAAAGAGCCCCGCCTCACACTAAGAGGTCCATGTGGATTTGAGATAGGAGATATCCAAAATTGATAGAAAGTCATGCTAGGATTCTTTGTCATTTAAACATCTGCATCATTTACACAATTTGATTAATTTGCATCACTTATCCTGCTGATGGTATGAGGATTTTCTGCTTGCAGAATTTGGGTTTCCTTAGTCACAGAATTTGGAGAAAACTTTTTGAACAGAGTCCATGGTGTCCTGCTTAAACCATTCTACCATGTGATGAAGCCTCCAGGAATACATCTAACCCCCGTTAGCATCCCTAGGAGAATGCCTTGGGCAGCCAACTGGCAATTCTCACTGTGAGTCACACTAAGTAAGGACTCTTGAGTCTGATATGGAGCTGAGTAAATTTTTCCTAATTAATCATTTATCTGCCTGCATTTCTGTTCAGCATGTCTTCTATGTCACTTCAATATATGATGTTGCTGCAGCTAGAACAGTATCTTTCTCCCCCTGCATAACAGGTATCTAACTCCTATGAGTCCAGTATCTCTCCCCAAGGTGCTGTAAACGTACTGTAATCAATAAATCTTTTGTGGCAAAAGGAGAATCTCAGGAGCTGCCAAGGACAGGTTTCACTGTGCAAGAGAAATGCAGACAAACGCCAGGAGGAGAGGTGTCTGCCCAGTCCTGCTGACAACGGGAAAACAAATGAGACCATTTAGCCAGTAATTAAGCAATAATGACCCCCTCGGAGGGCCCCACCAGGCAGGAAATAACCAGATCTGGGAGTTAGACGAGGTGACACCGGGTGAGCTTTAGCAATTTATCAGGTTATTGCAGGCTTGCTGAGAACCAGGCGACGAGTCATTAACCCCCTTGCAAACCTTTTACTTTCAAATATATATTTGAAATCTATCTTCTTAAAGCCTCTGTTCCTTGGGGGATTCTCTGCTGCAGAGAATTGGTTCTTGCCATTGACTTCAATTTATGTCTCATGGGCCTTTTCCCTTCCATTAATGGCAGGTCAAAGGGAGTGGGTATTAGTCAGTTTACACTCTTTCAGCAGTGGTATTGGGCATAAGCAAATTAATGGTGCAATTCTCCACCATTAAAGTAAATGGGAACGGGGTCATTCACTTTAAGGGATAGAGGACTGCACCCTAACCAGTTGATAAGGGCCTCAAGCAGTGACCACACCTCACCCTCTGTCTGCTTTGCTGCTGTGCACATCATGCCCCTGGGAAGCTATTGCTCACCTAGCATAGATGTTTTGTATATCTGAGACCTAGATATGACTGAGAAACCTGCTTGGAATTTAGGATTAGCGAATGTTGGACAAGCGAAGAGTACTGATGAAGCTGCAGAGTTAGGACTCTATTGTTGGATCTATGGAAGTTGGGGCCCTCTACACAATGGTGGTGTGGGTCCCCTCCCTGATTGCCATGGTCTCTGCATGGGCCAGAGATTCCCACATTTGAGGCTCAGTGTGCTTTTATGTTATGCCAATGGCCTCAAACCCATGATGGCCTTTCGAGTTTGTTCATGGACTCCATATATTGGTTGGTGCCTGCCCAGTCCCACGCAAATGAGGTCCTGGGTGCCATGGTCACACATATCTGGATCTAGCCCTGACGGTCTCATATGTCATAAGAAAATAAGAAATGCCATACTGTGTCAGACCAATGGCCTGTCTAGCCCAGCATCCTTCTCCCAACAGTAGCCAGGACAGGATTCTTCAGAGGACTTGCAGAAAACAGAGCACATATGGAGCATTTTATCGCCTCTCATCAGTTCCCAGCCTACAGCAGTCAGAGGTTTCATCTCCTGACCATGTTCTCTAATAGCCATTGATGGACCTATCCGCATGCTTCACCCTATTTCTTTGATGGTTTGCCTAGATTTGTATGTATACTTGTGATTACAGGAGGGGCAGCTGTAGGGCAGGACAAATGGGTCAGACATCTGGGTCTCTGAGCTGCATAAGTCCTACTGGTGAGCTCTTTGTGTGAAGAGCTTCTCCACTCTTTGTGTGAACACAGCTACACAATTGGCCTTCACACCATTCCATGGCAATGAGTTGCACAGGTTAATTGTGTTTTCTTGTGTGAAAAGGTATTTCCATTTGTTTAATTTAAATCTACTGCCAATTAATTTTATCCAGTGACTCAAGTCAAATCTGGATATTACCTGACTAATAGTAGGTTTGGCTTGAAATATCCTTTCAGTTTCCACAGAACAGTTCTGTGGAAATGGAAAGGCTGACAAATTTGAATCAGAATTCTGATTTAACCATTTGCACATGTGCAAATGACCACAGTCGTACTGTGCATGCACAAATGGCCAAAGTTATTCTGATCATTCCAAATGGAAATTGGAATGGAATTTCATCCATTCTGATTTCCAACTGAAGAGATCAAACCACCCAGGTCCAATGGAACCAGAACATGGACAGAATTTTTCTTGTACCCCTAAGTAACAGACAAAGACCGTTTTTACACTGACGGCCCCACCCACCACTCAGTGTTCAGGCAGGTGTGCGAGGGCATGGGGGCGTCCATGTAAACGGGTCGGTGGTGGGTGGATGGATGGGTGTGCACCGGGTGTTCGCTCATGTGAACACCATGGGCGGTGGGTGTTTGTGCATGTGCACTCCCAGCGCACACCCACCTCCACCCATCACCCACCCATCTCCACCCACGGGCCCGCTGGAAAACTGGGCCCTTTTCACACAGTCACTCTAGCACTGATAAAATGGGTGTTACATTTTATTATACATGTTGCGGGACTGCAGGTGTGCTCTATGGGTGCCCTGCAACATGTATAATAAATCATAGCCCCCATTTTATCAGTGTTAGAGTGGCTGTGTGAAAAGGGCTCCAGAGGGGGCCCCGTGGGTGGAGATGTGTGTAGGTGGGTGGGTGTCCATGTAAAGGGACACACACACCTCCACCCACCACGGCTCTACACCCATCCCCCCACCCACCCCTTTCCGTGTAAAAAAATGGCCAACCAATTATGGGGGGAGAGGGAGAAATTGTTACAGGATCAGAATAGCAAACTTTGCAGTTTTGAGTCAGTAGATCAGAGAGATATAACAACAGTGTAGGAGGTGGGTGGAATCACATTAATTTTTGAGAGGTCATCCTGAGATATTACTGGAAGATGGTATTTGTTTGTGTAAAATATGGCTGGCAGAGATGGGTCTGAGGGGGTAAAAAGAGGCCTTCTTAGCTCACCAGTAGGATTTCCTCCATCTGGGTAGCAACAGCACAGAGTATGGCCCTCTGAGATGCTTACTTTGATTTCACCCTATTTCTTTGATGGTTTGCCTAGATTTGTATGTATACTTGTGATTACAGGAGGGGCAGCTGTAGGGCAGGACAAATGGGTCAGACATCTGGGTCTCTGAGCTGCATAAGTCCTACTGGTGAGCTAAGAAGGCCTCTTTTTACCCCCTCAGACCCATCTCTGCCAGTCATATTTTACACAAACAAATAAAGAAAGCACCTGCTCCAGGAGCCTCAAGAGAAGTGGCCATAGGAGTTGTCCTGAGACTCTCCACTTCTGAGACCCCACTGCTGCCATCACTGTTCCTAAGAATGTCAGGGCTACTGTCACCACTTCGGAGTGTTCTATAACCATTGTGAGAGTCCCTCCTCTGCTACCACCACTACTGAGGCTCCTGGGGGCCCACAGCCACTTCCACTGCTCATGAGGATTATGGTAGCAGGGCCATAGGAGTTTCCAGTGGAGTGGCAACAGCAGTGGGCCCCTGATAATCTCAAAGTACAACAGCAGTGGCAGTGGGCCCCCAGGAGCAAGGGTCTTGAGGCAGCTCCTTCCTGCAGGGCCCTAACCACCCCATGGAGGTAAGCCCCAATCCCACCTCTACTGACCCCACCCCAATGGCCACTAGGCCTCCCTAACCCTAATCTTCCCACCCCATCCTGCTCTACTTCACCCTAATCTAGGGTGAACAAATTGTAAAGCCAGCCTTGGGCTGTAATTGACTCATCTATACCTTCTTCCTATTGTATTGACTGATTACAGTCAATAGTAATAATAATAACCATCATTATTGACAGATAATTTGTTCTTGTTTATAATCTAAAAAAACCAACAGGCTTCCATATCCTGGCTTCTCATTTTCATAGCCATCAAAATAGAGCTATATTTAAGAGACAAATCTGCAACTACATTCCAACCATTTAGTAATAATCAATAATTTGCTGAACTACATGGACTAGATCTAGAGCAAAAAAAAGCGTTTGGAGCTCTGCTGGTGCCACAACTCACAACACGACAGTCATGGTGATAGGGAAACAAGAGATGTGTGTTGGCCACATTACGTGCTGGTACTTAATGCACATGTGCCAGACATACAACCCGCACAGTTCCCAAAGGCATGCTCTGAGCACACTGGTCATATGCTTTTGACCCTGTAACAAACTCTACCCATTCTCACTGGGTAGTGTTGGCAACCAATCATCCTCTCCATGACAGCAGCTTTATAATATAGGGGGAATTAACTTTGCTGTACAGCCACTTCCCTTAACCACCTCCCTTCAGCTCTTCTTTGGACAGCTTCTAATGCAAGTCTTCCTTGCCAGAGCTCCTACTGCTCTTCCCTCCTGCAACAGATCGTCTGGGATTCTCCATCTACCAGCCTTATAACTCCAGAAGGGGGCGGTGTTACTGGTGATGGGCAAGTGATCCTTAAAGGACCAACCCCTGCTCCATTACAGGGCTCCTATAGTTTAGCACTGCCCTTGTCCATGGTCAGAGCAGTTAAAGAAGTCTTAGGTCCTTTTTATACAGATGCTCTAACACCCATAAAATGGGTGTTACATTTTATTATACATGTTGCAGGGCACCACTGCAGCCAATCACCATTGGTCCTGTGCACACATGATGCCTCCACCCAGTTCCTCTGGGCAGCGGCGGCTCTCTCTGCTGGGATTTCGGGGCAGTGCCCCCCCAAAGGCCACCGGTGCTGAAACTGTTTTTCTTTAAACAAAAAAACGCTGTCGCTTATGACAGCTACAGCAGCCTCTGAGCTACTACAGAGGCTGCTGTGGCTGTCACTGTGTTCTTCTCCCTTTGGGGACCCACCCACGCTGGGAGTGGGACCCTGAAGGGACAAAAAGGGCTCAGCTGCTCAGCCGCCCAAATCGCGTTTTCCATAGGAAAACGCAATTTGGGCGGCTGAACTCCTCCGTCCACAGCACGCATTGGACGTGCTGTGGAGGGAGGGGCAAAGCCTTTCCATTGCGCTCAATGGGCGCAATGGAAGATCTCGCCAGGGTGGTCGCACTGACCACCCTGGCAAGATAGCTTGACTTGGGGGACTGAGAAGGGAGGAAGCGCGCATGTGTGCTTCCTCCCTGCCTCAGTCAGTCCCCGAGAGAAGTCTCAGCTAGCCTCTGCGCCGGTTCCCACTGCTGCTCCCGCTGCCATTGCCGCTCACCGCTCGCCACTCAGAGCGGGCAGCGGCGGCGGGGGGGAGTGGCAATGGCAGCAGCAGCGGGAACTGCTGGACTGTTTTTGTTTTTTTAAAATTGCCTGTGCATCCTGGCTCTGCATGCGGGGACATGTGGGCAATTTTAAAAAAACAAACAAACCAACTAAACTCCCGCCGCCTATGCCTAGGAGGACCGCTGGGTGCTGAAGGAGAAGGAAGGAGCAGTCAGACTAACAGGTAAGACTGACTGATCCCTCCCTCCCCCGTGTACCCGACCTCCTCCACCACCACCCCCGCATCCTCCCCCTAGGCTGAGCCTGTTCCCCACCCCCACCCTGC
>QEPC01009412.1:585862-597835 GCA_003113815.1 Sphenodon punctatus | reverse complement strand
CATAGTTTCCAGCCTTGCTGGCTGGCAGGATCCAGGATGCAGATGAGAGTGCTCAAGATGGCTCTGACCAAGCGAGAGAGAAGATGGCTTAATGGCCCTCGCTTAAGTACCTTTCATGGTTTCTTTGTTCTTGTTCCTGCCTTTGAGAAACCTGAGGTCGGTCACGTAGGCAACCCAGGCAAACCTGAAGGTCAATTTCCATCTCCCCAGGGTTCTGTCTGGCCAGGGTTCCCAATACACATTCTTTTTATCTCTTTGCATTTCCTGGAGTTTCATCAGTGTCACAGTCCTGATTTGGGTTTTACAGTTCTCAATTGTAACATTACATACATGTTGCACCTTTTGCTTTACATATTTACTAGACTTGTAGTCTACATGTAGGCCAGTATCAGACATGTGTGGCCCTAAGTTTATCCATGACAATTGTCCTAAGATCTTGTTAGGGTTCTCAATTCTCACAAGAATCAAATGGGTTCTCATTTCAGCCCTACTTGTGAGTGTGTGTCAGTACACGTTGTCAGTTTCCAGTGATTCTGCACTTCCACCATTTTTATCATTTTCATCACTTTCCAGGACTTTTTGTCACTTTCAGGAATGTTTCCCTCATTTTCTGGGACTTTTCTGTCAATTTCTGGGAATTTTACAATAATTTTACAGCACTCTTTGAGTAATTTCCAACACTTTCCTGGTGCTTAGCTGGCAAGTATTCATCTCAACAGCCCCATGGGGTGCACGCAGAACACACATGGGGCTTGGGACTGGCCTGTGGCAGCCCCATTCAAAGTGTGAAAAATACCAGAAATTGGGGGAAACAGTGAGAAAGACGGTAAGTTTCCATGTTGCACAGATCTTGGTGAATGCCCTGCTTCCAGCGGAAGCAGCTCTCACCGATATTTTCTGTTTCAAATCTACATATCCACAGATACAGAATGACTGGGTTTTTTCAGCTCCAGTTTCCCTGTCTCTGACTTTAGCTCTGACCTCCTGGCCCCTGACTCAGTCCCTGCTCCAGATTTAGGGTTCTGGACAGTGACCGAGTCCCATGCTCAAGTTTCGAATGAGATAGCTCCTATTTCTCATATAAAATGAGACCTTTATCTCTCTTGTTGCTTCCATCTCCAGACTGTAAAATCTGGAATACTAGCATACAAGCTCGCTCCGAGAATAAACACATAAAAGTTTGTGAGCTGCTGAGACACTACAACTGTGTAAGCCACAGAAGGACAGGAGATAGAAAGATAGCTCATAAACTCTCTCCTCCTCTGTTCAATCTTCTGTAGCGTCTTCATCACTTAGGAGGCAGAGATCTCCTGTGTCTTTGCAAAGACTCTCACCATTTCTTTATAGGGGTGTCTTGGGCATTCCACTGAGGCTGCAATATACAGCCGATGTTATTTACATTCAGGAAACTGATTGCACTGGGGAGAAAAATCATCTGTGTCCAGGTTTCCTAATATTTATATCCAGCCAAGCTCATGAAATTTAAATGAATGCTCTGAGATGCTGACCAAAATCAAGCAAATACTGCATACATCTAGAGCCGGACTAGTTATAGTCTCACCCGATCATGTCTTTCTTGGGACTGTGCGTCCTCTAGCGCCATGATGTAACAACTGTTAGAG
The DNA here is from genome assembly GCA_003113815.1 of Sphenodon punctatus. Lineage (NCBI taxonomy): Eukaryota > Metazoa > Chordata > Lepidosauria > Sphenodontia > Sphenodontidae > Sphenodon > Sphenodon punctatus. The sequence continues at coordinate 596,213 of QEPC01009412.1, read as the reverse complement.
GCAGGAGAACATCCAAAGGACAAAGTGTCGTGTCATAGGTCCTTTTTACACAGACACTCTAACATCGATACATTTATTTTATTTATTTATTTTTTCAATTTGTATCCTGCCCCTCCTGTGAACAGCTCGGGGCAGCTAACAAGTTCATAATAAAAACAATTTATATATTAAAAAAATCCTAGACAATCCATAAAAACATTACAGTAAAACAGGCTGGGATAATAATAATAAATAAATAAGGGTGCGGGGAGATCAAACACCCCCTAACCCACCCACCCCCCTCCCCAAAGGCCTGGGCGAACAGCCAGGTCTTACAAATTCGCCAAAATGTCAGAAGGCTTGGGGCCAGGCGAGCTTTCTCCAGGAGGGAGTTCCAAAGGCGCGGTCCGGCCACCGAGAATGCCCTCTCCATTGTGGCCCCCCCGCTTAACACGGGGGACCTCCAAGAAGGCAGACCAAAGGAGCCACTCTGGGGCACAGAGGGCGAGGCGGTTCTTGAGGTATGAGGGGCCAAGACCATGTAGAGCCTTGTATATTAACACCAGTACCTTGAACCTGGCTCGGCACGCTATCGGCAGCCAGTGCAGAGTCCGGAGCACAGGTGTTATATGCTCCTGATGGCCCGTCCCTGACAGGAGGTGGACCGTCGCATTCTGCACTAGTTGCAGCCTCCAAACCAGGAACAAGGGCGGCCCCATGTAGAGCGCATTGCAGTAGTCCAGCCTCGAGGTGACGAAGGCATGGATGAGGGAGGCCAGGTCTGGGCCAGAGACGAACAGATACAGCCTCCACACCAGATATAACTGGCAGAAGGTGGCATTCGACACTGCCTCCACCTGCTGCTCCAGGCGGAGGTCTGCATCCAAAATCACCCCCAGACTCCGAACCTGCCAAGCTACGGGAGGGCGCACCCCCCCAACCAAGGGGGCCGCACCTCCCTTGCTCTCCCCACAACTATCACCTCCATCTTATCGGGGTTGAACTTCAGTCTGCTCTGCCACATCCATGGGTGTTACATTTTATTATACATGGTACAGGGCAATACTAGAGCATGGGCCCTTTTCACATGAGATGCATCCACCCAGTTTCGCTGGGTGGAGATGGGTGGAGGCATCTGTGTAAACACCACTTGCGGTGGGTGTTGGTGCATGCATGCTCCCGTGCAACATCCATCTCCACCCACCCACGGGGCAACGGACTCCACTGCCAATTGCTCCGTGGGTGGGTGGTGGGTGGAGATGGGTGTTGCGTGGGAGCATGCACGCACCCCCACCCACCGCAAGTGGTGTTTACACAGACACCTCCACCCATCTCCATCCAGCGAAACTGGGTGGAGGCATCTTGTGTGAAAAGGGCCCATGTTGCAAGGCTGCAGTGTTGCCCTGTACCATGTATAATAAAATATTACACCCATTTTATCGGTGTTAGAGTGTCTGTGTAAAAAGGGCCATAGTGGTATTAGTACCTCTCTGTCATCACTGGCTGACATGGTTATAAAACCAGGGAATGGGGACAGAAACCTATAGACCCATTCCCCAAAACTTTCAGGGCTTGTTCTGCATTATATATATATATATATATATATATATATATATATATATATATAAATTAACAGCCTCTCTCCTCCTTGGCCCTCATAAACAGGGGGAACCAATGGTTAACTCTTCCCTTACCTTGTTTGGAAATTTACACTGAGCAGGGAGAGTTGGAATGACAAGCAGAAAGCTAGAGACTGTGAAGAAAACATACAAGCAGGTAGTGCTGAAGTTTTCTGGAACAGCAGAGAACCCGGGGGGGGGGGAGTAGTTACCTCTCTCTAGTACAGATGAGCATGTCCCCTAGAGTAGGAGTCTCCCCCTCCAAACTTTAACACCACTTGCCTGAAGAGGTAAGCTAAGTATCTCCCCTTTCTCCTCATTTTATGCCCCCTGCTCATGAGAACGCATGGGAGGTTAAAGTAAATTAGGAGGGAGGGAGGGCTGCCTTCCCTGTTTACCACTGCCTCCTGTGACTGTGCAAAACTGTGGCTGTAGAAAGAAGTGCAGACTCACCCTACACTGAAAATTCAGGGGGGAGACCACCAAGTGGGCTGGGTGTCTGCCTCCTAAAACTTAGACTAAACTTACTCTGCTGCTGGATGATATTTCAAACCACTGAAGAGAAGAGCGAACTGAGGCCAGGAACAGATTTCAGAATGCGTGGGTCCAATATTCAGCCAAATGTGGAGGAGTAGAGCTGAAACAGATAGTTATTTCTGTAACCACAGTTAATAACTGAAATTCTGGATATCTATTCAGTCAACTGATCAGTAACTGCATACCACTGCAGTAAACCAATTATCCAAAATACTGATTAAAACCGCTTTACTGATGCCACATAACTCAGTTACCAAGTAACCGATTCACTATTTTTCTGTGTTCCATCATTTCCAGTTTACTTCCAGACCAATAGCAAAGCTGCATCTAGCATATTTGAAAAAGCTATCCAATGGCAAACTGAGTTAAACTTGAAACTAGGGTCAGGGGTAAACAAGAAAGGAATTAGGGCAAACGTAACTAGCCAGTAACCATGAAATGGATGGGGAAATGGAATGTCGCAATACGATAAACAGCACAAAGTGGCAATAGAATAACTCAGTTAAACCATTGCATCATGAAACAATCATTGCTTGTTAACTGAACATTATCAGTTTGATTTCCACAAATCTGACGGTTACTAATATCTGCATGGATAACCACTTCAGGTCTAATCACCCCCTCCCAAACACAGACATACTTCCCCATTTACAGAGCATCTAAATTAAAGTTGAGTTTCAAGAATTTCCAGCCCAAACCTCCAAGATTACAGCTGCCCTAGGTAAGACTACACTGTTCTTGCCTGCATTGTCTTCTACTGTCTACACACAACTATTATTCCCTCCCCAAAAGTACTAACGTTAACCTAGAGATTTTTTTTGTCAAAGACACTTAAATCCCCATGATGATAAAACACACATCAGAATATTGTAGCTTCAGATCTAAGTGCCAGAGACAACAAAGATACATGCAAATCCTGAGCACTCGAACAAAGGAAAAAAGACTGGAACTGGGTTTTACATAATATCATCTGCATTTTGAGATCTCGCCATTCAAATGAAAGTCATTTGCTTTTCTCCCATTTGTTTAAAATGCAGCGTCTGAACTAACAGGGGACATGGATAAAATGTCAGCCATTGCATTCACTCAAACTAGAGCCAACAGCCAAATCTTAAACTCTCTCCATATCACCCAAACTGAATTGTTTTGGAAACTTTGGGTACAATCCAAACCCCCCCTGATAAATTGCACCTACGGCAGGCACAGTTAACATATGCTGGCGCACATTTGCGTATGCATTGCGCGCATACAGCAAGCTGCTCAACACAACACAACTCCCAATGTGACCCCCCTGAGCCCACACACCCTTCAGTCCAGGGGATGGAGCAGGAACCGTGCTTGCTAGGGGTGTGCGAACACTGAGCGGTTCAGTGTTCAGCCCATTCAGGGTTCGGCCAAACTCGAAACTGTTTGGTTCGTTCTGTTCAAACTCGTCCCCCCTCCAGGCTGCGTGGGTGGAAGGGGCACAGGGGAGCACCCCCCTACCCTGCCCAGCCTGGGATTTTTTTTAACCCTCCCCCCCGGAATCGCCCGAGGCCCTACCTGGTGGTGCCAGGGCTCCGGCCCCGGGCCCGGCTGCGAGCGGGTCCAGCAGTGGGTCCGGTGGCGGTGGCGCTCCGGAGCGCTTCAGGCTGCTACTAGGCCTCCTGGGTCAAACCACAAGGCCTTGTAGCAGTCTGAAGCACTCCGGAGAGCCCTGACATGCGCGAGAGAAGCCGCAGCAGATCCCCATTCACACTGGCTTTTTTCCTGTCGGCCGGCTCCTCTGCGCTGCTGCGTCTTCCCTCGCCCCTCCCGCTGTCACCACAGCCACCGCAGGTGGGAACACAGCCTCAGTGACTTGCTGTGTGTGAGTGGTGCATACACAAATGTGCGCCCGCTGCCTGGCTAGGCATTGAGCTAGCAGGCGGCGTATGCTGCCTCTTGGATTGCAACCAATGAGTTAAAGTCTTTACATGGAAACATGGGAGTAACTTTGGGTTGAAATTTTGCAGAAGTCGCTGACCTATATAAAGTTTGCCCTCACAGCCATAGAGTAGAGAGGACAGGGAAGACATTTGCAGGAGACATGTCCCCCACATCCACAACTATGGGTAATTTCAGACATTACGGGTGCCCAGTTCACCACAGAGGATTCCTGGTGGGGGTGAACTGAACAACCACCCCCCAGGGTGAATAAAAACCCTGAACAGATGTGATGGGACTATAACCATGACAGGGAATTGGGCCGCCAGATCATGGGCCGGGGCAGTGCAACAGATGTTACGCCGATTCCCGGCCGTGGTCAAAACACCCAGAATCCATTGGGCAGGGGCGGGACACATACATGGCCGCCTGAGGGCAAACAAAGCCAAAAGGCACAAAAGGGAACGCCCACACAAGGGAAATGGGAAGGGAGGGGGGAGAGGGAGACGAGCTGGCCAGGTACCACACACAACAGGCACACAGACAGCAGGGGCATAGCGGAACACTCACACACCCGAGCACACACACACACACAGAAGGGAAAGGAAGGGAAGGGGGGACACAGGTGCCCGGACAGCACACAAGGCACACCGGGCTCGGGGGGGGGGGTGGAACAGGGAAGAGAGGGGAAAGGGCACAGGGGCAGGGCAGGACACCGGCAACAGCAACCACAACCCCCACAGCAGAACTGTCCACTCAGGCATTCCCACAGCAACACAGACAGTCCCAGAATGGGGGGGCCCAGGAGCTCAGGACCAAGGCACAACAGGAGCCCAAACGGTACAGCGAGTGGGCCGGGAATGGTCCAGGAGGCACACGCAGACCCCACACCCCGGCGAGGAGCTGAAGGAGGGCAGGCAGGAGAGCTGGTGCAGCACAGCAGGTCCAAGAACATGAAACATCCCCACCCAGGAGGAAGCTGGGAGGGGCAGTCCGGGGGTCCCAGAACCCCAAGGTCACACAGGCACCCAAGGGGGGGGTCTGGAGCCACAGGTGTCAGCGCTGGTGGGTGAGGACAGTCCACTGGACACAGGCAGGTCAGTGAGGCCATGCAGAGAGCTGGACCCAGGCACCGGGGAAGGAAACCACGGAGGGGAACACCGGGTGTGGAGGCAGACAGGGGGTGTGGGAGCTGGAGGAGGCCCTGAACCACAGGCAGGGGCAGCAGCACCCCGGGAAGCAGGCAGCACGGCACAGACATCAGGGGGGATCAGCTAGAAGAAATCGGCCCCCGGGCAGGGGTGGGATCCCACATGGGGGCAGGCAACCGGGGGGCCGGGAGGCACACTGGGACTCACAGCCAGCTGCTGGGGGCCACAATGGGCCAAAGGAGCTGGATGCCCCACCCAATGAACCAGGTGGGGCCAATGGATAATGCCCCGGTGATACCCCAACAAGGACATGTGGTGGGTGATCAGGTAGTAGGCTTCGAATGGATCCTGCATGGACAGCCCCAACTGCACATCCGAATGGGCCCACATGCCTGACAGCACCAACAGCTCCACCGCAGTAGGCTCAGACACACAGCAGTCAGCAGCAGGGGGCCACAGAGGATGTCCCAGCTCCAAGAGCCGGTGATACACTGCCCCACGGGAGCGCCGGTACCCACGGGTCCCGTGAACACAGACAAAGTAGGACACGGCCAAGGCAGGGCCCCCCTCCACAAGGCAGATGGTGTAGGTGGCCAGGCTGCACACAGACAGCACAGACATGGTTTCAGCCACGGACCAGGCCACATGAGAGCACCTCATCTCTGGGATGTGCCCATTGGGGAAGTGGACCAGCCTGAGCGTCTCCGCATGCAGCCAGCAATCACGAGCGCCCGCCTCATAGCCAAAGTAGCGAAGACCAGAGCTCAGACTCGCATAAGCACCCGACTGGCTGTCTGGGCAGTCCAGGAGCAGCTGCACGGCCGGGTTATGCCACAGGGCACACAGGGACATGGTCTCCCAGAGGGTCCAGAAAAGGGGGGCCCCATGGGGGCCGGGAAGCGGGAGCCCCGTGGATGCACAGCCATCCATGATCCAGCTAGACAGGGAGAATAACACCATGGACAGGGGGACACACATCCCCTCTAGGGCCTGGGGGGGGCTCCGAGGGGTTTGAAGGACAGGCGGACACAGGCTGCAATATTGTATAGCAACAGAGCGAGGCGTGGGGTGTGGACCTGGCACAGCTGCAGGAAACAAGCGCCCAAACAGGATGGTTAGGACCGGCAAGGACACGGTGTTGCAAACAGGGAGGGGGTGTGTGATGACTGAAGGCATGCAGCTGCACAAGGAATGCACAGCTGCATGAAACCCGTGCGTGCGCTAGGCCCCATGCGAGGACAGCAGGTGCACGCAACCGCACGTCCATGGACACCAGAATTGCATTGAGAGGCTCGGCCAGCTGGGGCGGGGCCCCGGGCCACCAAGGTCATCAGCGGGCCAGCATAACCATCCCCCAACCCCCAGGGCCCCCACCACCATGGAGTGGGACAGGGCAGCCACCTACTGGATGCACCTCGCACTCGAAGCCGAGTGGTACTGCGACTACACTGAGCAGCTGCGCCTTCTTACCACGGAGCAGCACCTGGGTGCCCACCTGCGGGTTTCCCTGGCCTGGAGAGCTGCATGGGCCCACAGGGCCCACCATGGGTGCAGGAGAGCCCTTGCGCTGCTCAGGGCACAGAGGCTCTCCGGGCCAGATCAGCAGGCTATGAGCCAGGGCCGAACTCAGCCTGCAGCGATTCACGAGGTGGCTGGGTGCCTCCAATGGGGGAGGGAGACCATGCACTGGGCAGCCCTGCTCACTATGCCCATTGACATGCGGATATGGGTCGCTGAGCGGGCACAGGGTTGGTGGGCCAGGGCGCTGGCCCAGTGGGACGAGTCAGCCTGGAGGGCCCAATTTAGAATGGACAAGCTCACCATTCTCCAGCTCACTGATTTCCTTACACCCTGGCTTGAGCGACAGCACACCCCCATGAGGACCCCCATTCCCCCTGGTCCAGTGAGTGGCTATAGGGGTCTGGGCCCTAGCTTCACCCGACTCCTGCTGGTCTGTCTCCCAGCACTTCGGGGTTGGCCTGAGCACCGTTGCCTGTATCCTCCGGGATGTGTGTGAGGCTGTGGAGGGCGTGCTCCTGGACAGAACAATGCAGCGGGTGGACCAGGGGGCCGTGATGGCAGGATTCACGGATGAAGGCTTCCCCAACTGCTTGGGTGCCATGAACAGCACCCACATTGAGATCGTCTGCCCCTCTGCAAGGGAGGCTGCAGAGTATGTAAACAGGCACAGATATGAATCACTGCAACTGCAGGTGGTTGTGGATCACCAGGGCTGGTTCATAGACATCTTCACGGGCAACTTCGGCTGCAGTCACGATGCCCGGATCATGACCATCTCCCCCTTCTATGCCTGGATGTTCTGGGGGGACTTTGCTGACATAGGGATGACCTGAATCGAGGGGGTACCGATGCCCCCCTGTATCCTTGGCAACCCTGCCTATCCCCTCACCCGGTGGCTAATGAAGGTGTACCCAGTCGCACGCAACCCTGCGGAGGTGCTATACAATACCTGCCTGTGCTCCAGAAGGACCGTGGTGGAGCGAGTCTTCGGGGCCCTCAAGCAGTGCTGGAGGAGCCTCGCTGGCTGGCTAGACTACACTGTGGAGACCTCTGCCCTGGTGATCGGTGCCTGCTGTGTGCTGCACAATGTGTGCGAGACCGAGGGGGCAGTCCTGGAATACCCCGAGCCCAACCGGCCCCCCGGCCCGGTGCCCCTGTACGTGAAAGCTGAGAACCCGAGGGAGTACCATTATGCTAAGCGCATCTGGGACATCCTGGTGAGGCATATCAGCCGGGAGGCCGAGGTGTGAGGACTGCAACAACGCGGCCCAGGTCCGGGGGTTCCCTGGCCCGACCCCTACATGGGATGTGGTCCGATACCCCACCATACCACCCCTGTTGCCCAATAATGGGCATGGGAGGCAATATAGTGCAACCACAATTTATTTCACCCGCATGTACATGTGCACCCGACCTCTCTCCCTCCACCCCAGCTGGGCCCCGCCCCCTATAGTGCCCCCCACCTCACACTGCCATCCCCCTTCCACCCCTTCCCCCATCCCCCACATTTCCTGGGACGCTACAGAGCTCTGTGAGTTCCCCTCCCCCCCACTGTCCGTATCCCCAGCAGTGTCCTGGGATGCCTCCTGGGGCGGGAGGGGGTCTGGCGGTTGGGGGAAGGTGGGCCCTGGACCTGGGGGGCCCCCCTGAGCAGCTGCACCCTCCAGAGGGCAGGGGGAACCGGGAGGCGGCTGCACGGCCCCTGCAGGCGTGGGGGTGGCTGGGGCAGTTGGGGATGGGGTAGGGGTGCCGAGGGGCCTGGCATGGGGCCCTGGGCAGGCAGGGTGCCTGGAGTGGTGGCTGCCATCACATAGGCACACATGGTGCCCACATGAAGGTGCAAGGAGGTCCCAATATCATGGGACCTGTCCATTTTGGCAGAGTGCTCCCACACCATCCCTGTGATGGCCTGCTCCAGCCGCTCTAGCGCTTCCACCTGCCTGCTGTGCTCCTGGTGCTCCCGCCTCCACTCCAGGAACACCTCGGCCTGGAGCCGCATGTCCCGTGCCTCTGCCCACTCCAGGGACCGCTTGATGGCCGCCTCCATCCCATCCACGGTCGCTATCATCCTCTCTCCCTGTTCCGCCGAGGTCCAGACGATATCCTGTGCCTGGTCCTCCCTCTGCTGGTGGACCTGTGCCCAGTGCTCCCTCATGCTCTGTGCTGGGGGCACGGGCCCTGGAGACAGTGGCTGTTGGGGTTGCCCTATAGGGTACAGGAAGGTGAGTCGCCTGCCGCCCCGGGAGCCCACCCTCGGCCCTGGGATGGGACCGGGGTTCCGTGGCCCCCAGGGTGTGTCACCCGGCCCCTTCCCACCCCCCTCCCTGGCCCTTTCCCACCACCTCTGAGTGTCCCAGGACCCCCTCCCAGTGCCCCAGTGGGCCCTCCCACCTGGACCGCGTGCCTCACCTGGTTCCTCCGCCTGCTGCCCGGGCTTCTCGGTGCCTGACAGCTCACCTGCCTGGGTCTGGTGCTGGGGTGTTCCATGCTCTGTGGGTGAAGAGGGGGGGTTGTTGGTGTAGGGGTGTGCGAGTGGGCGGGTGGGGCCTGGGCCCCCTTCCCACCTTGCTTGTGGGGGGCTGGGGCTGGACCTGGCCCATTCATCCCCGCCTTGGCCCCTGCCCCATGGGCCCGGTCCCTCTCCCCTCCTGGTCACCTGCTTACCTTCAATGTTGGTCTCCGATCCTTCCAAGGCCGGCCTCTCAGTGTGGGAATGCTCCCCCATGGACCACTGGCTGAGGGTGATGAGGGTGCCGGCCTCGGACTCCGCCTGTCTGACCTGGGGGTGGGTGCTCTCCGGGCTGTTGTCCGGGGGGGGCTGCAGGTGCCAGAGGTCCCGGGGCGTTCCTCCTGGGGGTCCGGGGCCCTGGAGCTTGTGTCTACCAGGGGGGTGGTGAGGGGAGGGGGTACCTCAGCCCGTTCCCTGCCCTGGACCACTGCGCTCCCCACAAGACATGGGGCAATTATCGAGCCCTTCATGTGCAGGATTCGGTCCAGGGCATCGTAGAAGGGGGCGGTCCGGACTCCATGTCCAGACCGCCTATCGTTTTCCCTTATCGCCTTGTACCTCCTCTTCAGCTCCTTGGCCTTGGAGCAGCACTGTGCCATGGTGCGATGGTGCCCCGCCGACTCCATTTCCCGCACTATGTCCTGGTAGACGTGTTCATTCCTCTGGTTGAGCGCGAGCTCCAACTGGTACTCCAGGGTCCCCCAGATTCGTATAAAGTCTTGGGTCTCCTGCAGCCCCCACTGACCCACTCTGTGGTAGGGCTTCCTCCATCGTCTCCCCTGTGGGTCCTCCTCCTCCTCCACCACCGCCTCTTCCACCACCTCCTCCTCCACCTGGGCTGGACTGGTGTCCTCCGGGGGCTCGTCCACCTGGGCCCGTTTCCGTGTCTGTGGGATGCAGGGAGGGGGGAGGGCTATGGTTGGGTCTGGTTCTGGCCCCTCTCGTGGGCCTCCCCCCTTTCCCCCCCTCCAGGAGCCCGGACTAGCCCCCTGCCCCCCCTCGATGCCCCTGTTCCCCTCCCCTTGTCTCCCCTTACCCATTTTCTCCCACCGCTCTCTTCCACCTCCCTCCTCGCTCCACCCCGCCACGCTTGCCTGCTGCAGATTTCCCTTTAAATCTCCCTCCGGTGG
>QEPC01009412.1:564195-583418 GCA_003113815.1 Sphenodon punctatus | reverse complement strand
CCCCCTTTCCCCTCCTCCCTGCCAGGAGCCCGGACTAGCCCCCTGCCCCCCCTCGATGCCCCTGTTCCCCTCCCCTTGTTTCCCCTTACCCATTTCTGGGGTGCCTCCTCCCCCGGTCCAGCTGATGTCCCCGGGGTGTCCTGTTCCGGCTGCTGCGGGTTTTGTCCCTCCACCTCCTCCATCCTCAGAATGACCCCCGCCTCCCCCTCCTCTGCCTGCACTCCCTCCACCACTGCCTCCTCCTCCTCCTCCATCCTCGCTCTCTCGCTCACCACTCTCTTCCGCCTCCCTCCTCACTCCATCCCGCCACACTTCCCTGCTGCAGATTTCCCTTTAAATCTCCCTCCGGTAGCTGTGTTGTTCCTGGTTGCCTGGCAGTGACGCTGCATGCTTTGTCCCCGGCTGGGGATAATTTTCTTTGGTTCCTCCCGGCGATTGCCATCCAGACATTACTTTTTGTGGTTTCCTGGTGGGAATCTCTTTGACCATGCTTTTGGGGATTGTCCAGTGGGGAACCCTGGAAGTGTGGTTGATTTTGACCCCATGTGGATATTGACTGTGGTGAACATCTGGCGTCCGCCGAACAGACATTCAGGGCACTTTGACCCTGCCGCGGGATTGACCATGGTTCACTGTGGTTGAGCGTGATCTTGTAACGTCTGAAAATACCCTATAATTACTCCCATTCATTAAATCCACACTAGGGATGGGCGAACAACCGGGAGTTCAGGGTTTGGCCCATTCAGGGTTCAGTCCCCCCAAAACCGTTCAAGGTTCTGCTGTTCAGCCTGAACCTGTTCGAGGGGGCCAAATCTGTGTGGGCGGGGGATGGGGGGAACCCAGTTTCCCCTCCCTCCAGACTGCATGGGTGGAAGGGGTGCTGGAGCTCACACACACACCCCATCCTGCACAGCCTACTAAAAAAAAATTTTAAAACCCTCACCTCAGGGATCTCCCTTCCTGGTGGCACCGGAGCTCCAGCTCTTGGTCCTGTGGCAGTAGCGGCAGAGGTAGCGGTGGCGGCTCTGGCTCTGCTGGCGCTGTGGAGCACTTCAGGCCTCTACTAGGCCTTCCGTGTCAGGTGACTGGGTCAGTTGACCTGGAAGGACTAGTAGAGGCCTGAAGCGCTCTGCTGCCACCTCCAGAGCCAACCCCGCTGCCGCCGTGGGACTCGGGGCCAGAGTTCTGGCGTCACCATGTAGGGCAATTCCTGGGGTGGGGGCCAGGGTTTTCTTTTTTTAAAAAATTTAGTAGATTGCGCAGGGTGGGAGGGGGTGAGCTCCGGCGCCCCTTCCACCCATGCAGCCTGGAGGGAGGGAAAACCAGGTTCCCCCCTGCCCCCCGCTCCCCGCCCAAACAGGTTTGGAACCCGAACTTTGTTTGGTCGGTTCTGGCGGGGGGCAGTTCTGGTTTGGGGGGTTCGCGGATGGGCCGAACACCCCGAGTTTTGGCCAAACCGCAAACCCCCGAACTGCATTCGCACATCCCTAACCCATACCCTGCACTGGCACCAGGGAAGTTGGGGCCCTGTGTGAAATGATGGTGTGGGCCCTCCGCTAACATCACTGACTCACCCATTACAAAAAAGAAAGTGCTACTGTAATTAATTTTTGATGTTCAATTAAACGTAACATCCCCTTCATTGATGCTCAATAATCCCCGACTCACACACACACATGTACACACACACACATTCCCATGCTCACATTTACATGCATGCATGCAAACTCTCTCTCTCTCTCTCTCTCTCTCACACACACACACACACACACACACACACACACACACACACACACACACAGCATAGTGGTTTCCCCTTTCGACCGGTAGTGGTGGCTAGCTGCCTGGCTTTAACAGCCATGATCCAGCTCACCTTGCACTCCAGCAGCTGACAACGAAAGGGCCCCCGTTCCAACACGTGGGTCCTGTGTGAGCATTTAGTCTGTACTGACAAGGTTTTCAGCACTCTGGAATGGACTCTGCTGTGTAAGAGAATGATTAAAGCATGACCTGGATTCCAATGCCCATCTGGAATGGACTCTTCATGATTGCTGGCCTTAGCCACACCTTACCCATTTCCCAGTAACTGCTCCTAGCTGCTTACACTGTATCCATCATGACACACTGAAAAGCAGGCCTGTCTCCAGAGCAATCCCAGGCAGTGCATCTCTGTGAATTACAGCCACGCAATAGTCAAGATTGATGGACGCCAGATTTAGCATGTCTCTTCACCAGCACTGGAAGAGATTAGGGGGTTATGAGCACCACATTATCAGAAGCTTAGGGGCTTCTGTCTCAAGCTATCCTGAACTGACAGCCAACTCTCATGCCAGTGTTTTCTTTCTTAATGGTTTATTACAGTTCGAGCTGGATAAGGGCAATGAATGAGTGAACATGTATTTTATCTTTGCTTCCAACTCTACTCTCACAGGACAGCACTGCTAATCCTTTCTTCGATTTTCCTCAACTCCTGGACCCTATCATACGCATCACCACCACTACGTAGCAACAACAACCACACTGCAACCACAACCAAAACACCCTGTCAATGCCACAAACACCCCAATAACACTGTGACTACAATACCACAACCACTCACTACCACAACCAACACTATACCCATCATTGCCACCAAACATTCAACATCAACGCCACAGCCACAGCCACTCACAAGCACAACCAACAATATGTCCCTCAGCACTACCAACATTGCTACCAAACACCATCTACTAACAACAGCAAAGCCAACCACAATCAGCACCACAAACACTCACTACCATACCTCCAAATGTCCATTGCCCCTACACATCCACTATTAACAACATTGAAGAACACTGTAAACTCCCACCATCAGCACTAGACCTGAAACAACAAATCACAAAGAATGCTGCTTCCATCAGAAACAGGTCATTTGCCTTCATTCATGCAATGAGGAAACTTACCAGCTTTATTGCTATTTTTCACCAGTTGAATGCAACATGAACTGACCTGCTATCAACTATGCTTAGCAGCTTATGCTTTATATACCGGTTAAGTGATGCAAAAATGCTGGAAAGTGACACAAAAAGACGCAAAAGGACAATCCTGAAAAATCCAGGACAGTCCCGAAAGTTCTGAATACTCCCTAAAAATCCCGGGCAATACTACTACTTATTTCTATAGCACTACTACATGTACACAGCATTTTACTGTCACAGAATTTTTCTGAGACAGGTCCCCGCCTAGCAGGTTTACAATCTAAGGTGGACATGGGTGAGAACACAAGGAAAGACAGATACACACATATTCCCATTTTGCAGATGGGAACTGAGGCTGAGAGGTTGTGACTTGCCCAAAGTCACCAAGCATATCTGGTAATCTGGCTAGTTTGGTGGTTATTCACTAACAATTTACAAACCAACTACCACTAGAGCTGAAATGTGTACTTTATTTAGTACTGGTGGGTAATACCCACATTTTCAATCACCACATCAAGTACTCAACAGGCTACCTGGGTACTGATTGGGTACCTAAAAAATTGGCAAATGCCATTACCAGTTTTCCGATTTTCTAATTACCAATTGGTATATCAGGATGAAAAACCAAAAAATCAGGACAGAAAACAAAAATCATTGGGAGCAGAATTTAACTTGCTGGGACCAGAAGCTGACTTTCTGGGACAGAAAATAAAAAAATAAGTGTTGGAAGTTAAACAAATTGGAACAGAAATAAAATACCAGTACCAGTAGTAAAAAAATTGGTACTGAAAATTGACATTCCAAGACACTGAGTACCTGAATCAGGTACCAATCGGTACCCATGGTCAGTTTGAGTACTGGAAATTTGCTGGGTATACCCATTTTTGTAGGTACCTCTACCATGGTGGTTAACCAGTGAACCAGATTACCAGATAATACCACAAAAATTAACCTGTTTGTCATGTTACCATTACCGAATAATACCTCAAAAGTTAACTGTTTTACCATGTTACTGTTACAAGATTATGACCTTAGCATGTAACCAAATGTTAACACTACTACTATAATACCAGGTCCAGAAAGGGGAGAGAGAGTAAATAGTAGGGATGGGACATCGGGCAAAAAAACGGCTACCGATTTTACCGGTTACCGGTTTGCAAAAAACTGGTTTACCGGATTAAAACCGGTTTACCGGTGCCAGATCTATTGATTTCAATGGGGAACTGTCAGTGTCCCCATTGAAATCAATGGGGGGAAAAAACAATCCCTCCCCCTCCCAGGCTGCGCGGATGGAAGAGGGGACACCCCCACCCACCCTGTCCAGCCTGGATTTTTTTTTTTTTTAAATTCCCCGAAGTCCCTGGCTCTGGGCCACTGCTGGCGACCCAGAGCCTGCACTAGCAGGTAGGTACTAGGGTGATCCCTGGGGTGGGTGGTGGTTTAACACACACCCCACCCCAGGGATCACCCTAACCCCCAACCAAGGATCGCCTACCTTTAGTGCTCCGGGCAGCTTCAGCGCTGGCTGTGGCTTCCAGCTTCAGTGCTTACTAGGCCTTCTGGGGAAACCCGGAAGTTCCCCGGAAGGCCTAGTAAGCGCTGAAGCTGGCAGCCACAGCCAGCGCTGAAGCTGCCCGGAGCGCCATACTGCAGCCGCCGCTGCCTGGAGCACAAAAGGTAGGCGATCCTTGGGTAGGGGGTAAGGTCATCCCTGGGGTGGGGTGTGTGTTAAACCACCACCCACCCCAGGGATCACCCTAGTACCTACCTGCTGGTACGGGCTCCAAGTCGCCGATGGCAGCCCGGAGCCAGGGACTTCGGGAATTTTTTATTTTTTTTAATCCAGGCTGGGCAGGGTGGGTGGGGGGTGTCCCCTCTTCCACCCGCACAGCCTGGATGGGGGAGGGAAAAGTGGTTGGGGGTTGTTTTTTTGTTTTTTTACATTGTGGCCATTCATTTCAATGGCCACAATGTAAAACAATCCGGCACAGGGAACCGGTACCGGTACCCCCAATATCCGGATTAATCCGATACTGCTGGTACAGCAAAATACTTGCAGTATTGGATAATCCGAACTTCCCACCCCTAGTAAATAGGAATGGAGTTATTGGCAAATGGTAGTGCAGTAAATGGTAATGTGGTAATCAGTAGAGCTGATGTGAGAGCAAGTGTTCCCTTACCATCTGGAAATACCTATCTTTCAGGAATGCTTGTGACTGTCAGTATTTACTTACTGGTGGTCAGTGATTCTGTGCTTCTGCCATTGCAATTTTTCCATAATTTCTGTCCGTTTCTGATTTTTTGGTCAATTTTTGTCATTGTCATCAATTTTCATCAATTCCCAGGGTTTTACATCACTTTATGTCACTTTCTGTCCTTTTACAACACTTTCCATGATTTCTTTTACCCCAATTAACCAGTACTGTATAAACCATAGTATTCGCCCAACTCCATTCATTTTGCACTAGGGATAGAGCAGCAAGAGTCCCCTCTCGATGTGGTGTTCGGTTTACCCAACAATTGCAATTTAATAAACAATTTACGAAATAGTGAAATACCAAAAAATATTGGAAAAGTGAAAAATAGTGGGAAATGGCAAAAAAGCCAGTAAGTTACCTTGTCATGTGAATGGAGGCATGGCCTGTTTCTGACAGAAACAGCATTCACTACGATTGCTTGTTTCAGGCCTAGTAATCAGTAATGCAGTAATTTAATTAACCAGATAATTCGCAGAATACTAACCAGTTACTGCTCAGTATCCAGATCAGACCTTTTTTGGATGGTGGTGGATACCACGGCTCCAGATGGATCTTGAACACTGTGTATGTCTAGCAGTTATTGATTTCAGCTCTAGCCATCACCACTCACTACCACAACCAACAATACACCCTCCAATGCCACCTTACACCCACTACTAGCAAGGAAGCTGTGACAGTTTCACATAGAGAGCAGAGGGAGCAGGCAGCGGTGATAACCAAGGAACAGAAGAAGAGCTAGTGAGTAGGGGAAGCAAACAGTAGGGATGCACAAACGCGATTTGGAAGTTTGGTGTTCGGACCGAACTCGGTCTGTTTGGACAACTGAACCCGAACCTGAACAGACTGAACCTGAACTCAATCCGAATGCTGAAATGACTGAACAGTTCGGCCGCGTTCGGGTGAGTTTGGATGAGTTTGGGTGGGAGAAATGCAACCCCTGCCAGAACCAGGCAGGCACAGGGAGGGGGGTCAGCTGAGGAGCAGACTTCCTGGCACCAGGGGTAGAGAGGCTTGGAGTAGCAGCCAGCCTGCACAATCACCATCCATTTTCTCCTCATACCACTGGCTTGGCATTCTGTGATTGGACATGGGGGGCGTGGGGGGGGAGGTGCTAGGCTGCACAGAGCCAATGGGGCTTGTGGTAAGGTGGACGCAGCAAGTAACAAAAGTCATTGCCCTCCCCCTTTCCAACACCTTCTGAGCTAGCCACTGTTCCTGACAGCAGGCGTTTTCAGAAGGCTCCGTCTCCCAGCAGTTTTTGTTCTTTCTTATTCCTAATCCATTGCCATCCTCCTCCCATTTCATCCGTCCCACATATTTACCTTCCTAGTATCATTTATTTAGATTAGATTAGATAGATTTAGGTGTTATTTTTATTTTTTACCCATCCCTATATTCTTTCTCCCTACCCTCCATTGAATCCTCCCCTCCTTCCTTATATATTCCATCCCTGATTCCCTTTCCCTGTTTCTGTATCTATTTAGACTAGCATTAGATTGATTTAGGTTTCATTTCAGTTTTGTACCCCTCCCTGTGTTGTGAGCTGAGTGTCTGTGTCCCCCCCACCCCCATCCCTGTGTAATATTGTAGATAGATAGATAGATAGATAGATAGATAGATAGATGTGGGATTTAGCTTAGTTACAGAGATAGAGATAGTGTGTAGTGATTCAGTTTTATAGTGTGTTTGTAGGACTAGGCCTTTGTAGTTATTAGATATTCCATTTAGTTCCAAAGGTTTTAGAATAGTTAATAGCAGTTAGATTTTGTGTAGATAGATAGATATAATATTAGATTACAAATTTAAATAAAAAATGTTAAAAAAGATATAAAATCTTTGTGTGTGTTCTTTGAGTTGGCAGACATGAAGAAGGGAAGTAGGAGAGGCTGGTCTGCTGCCCATAAGGCAGGCAATGGGGCACATGGAAGAGGTGGTAGGGGCCATGCCAGAGGAGTGGCAGCATGCATAGCAGCAGCCAGAGTCCATCACCATGTCCCAGGCTTCACAGGCCTGATTTTAGGAGACAGGCTTCAGAGTCTCCCAGCAGTGGCACTGGCACTAGTCTGGGGGTGGTTCAGCAGTGCCTCCTGCCAGCATCCTCCACTGCCACGCAGGGCACTGGAAGGCCTGAAGTACATGAGGCTGTGGCTGTGGCTGTATCTGCTGCTGCTGGAGCAGGTGCTGCTTCCGATGTTCCTCCAGGGCCACCAATCTCCCCCATTGTCAAGGAAATCCCCAGCAGTCCAGGGCTGGTGGATTCCACCCTGGCTGCTAGAGGCAGGGCCCGATCCCTGGGCAATGGCAGCAGGGAGAGGAGTAGCAGCAGCAGCAGCAGCAGTAGCATCTCTAGGGGGCACAGGGAGAGTGGAAGCAGCATGGTGGGCAGTCAAGCCTCAGGGTCCCAGTACTCCCCTTCATGGGATATGACCGTGATTGGGGACAATGAGGCAGAAGAAGACACTAGTCCCGTGGAGGAGATGTCTGCCGCTGAGGTGATGGATGTCCCTCCTCCCAGAGCTGTGTCATCACCAAGTTCTGCCCCTCCCAGCAGCACTGGCAGCAGTGCATCATCCGGTATGGGCCAGAAGGCAGGAGGGAGTAAAAAAGCATCTGTCTGGGCACATTTCAAGCTGATGCGGGTGGATGATCCGAGGGAGGTGCAGTGCACTGTGTGCAATAAGGTCACCACCTTATTGCGTGGGCAGGTGCTCACCAAACTTGGGACAACTGCCATGGTGAGGCACCTGAAGACATGCCACAGCGCTCTGCTGCTAAGTGGGCAGACAGGGACAGTGGATGCCAATGGGTTCCCGACTTCAGCGGCCACGACAACCAGTCATCCACCTCATTCAGTGGGCAAGTGTCCTGCACCAACAGCTGCGTCTAGCAACAGGAGCACTAGTATTCCTGTTAGGGGGGGGAGAACATCAGCAGGAACCTCACCAGCAGCGTCAGTCCACCATGCAGGAGCTGGGGTGGGGAAGCTGCCAAGGCCATCGGCAGCTGGAGGACGGCATGGCTTACAAGTGAAAGCCACGTGCCTGTTGGACAAAATGATTGCGCTCAATGGGCAGCCCTTCACCATGGTACAGGACATGGGCGTTAGGCAGCTGATTGAGTTACTAGCCCCCCAGTTTAAGCTGCCATCGTGCACCACCCTGAGTCATCAGGTGGTACCAGACCTGTATATGGCTTGGAAGGAGCAGGTGAGGGAGCAGCTGGCAGGGGCTGGCGTGGCTACTGTCCACTTTACCAAGGACCTGTGGTTCACCAGGAATGCCCAGCATGCCTACCTGGTGGAAACAGCACACTGGTGGCAGGACCCGGAGGCAGCTTTGGGGAGTGGCAGGAGGGGTCCCGAAGCAGGGTATAGGTGGGCCCTGATTCAGGCACAAGTAATGGATGGCCCCCACACTGCTAGGAACATCAAGGCAGTCCTGACCACCATGGTGAGAGGGTCATGCCAGGCATGGCCTTCACCAAGGGGTGTGTGGTGACGGACAACGCAGCCCATATATTGAAGGCCGTCCATGATGGGGGCTTCACCAGCATCCCTTGCGCCACACACACCCTCCATCTTGTGGTCAGGGATGCTCTGGGTTTGGGGGAGAAGCGGATTTGGGCAGCATCCTTAGCTCCATGATCGAGCGGGGGAGGAAGCTGGCCGGGTTCTTTAACCAAAGCGTGAAGGGCAGCAAGTTCCTCCGGGCCAAGCAGGCCAAACAAGGCTCCCCAGTGCACCAGCTGGTCCAGGATGTCTCCACCAGGTGGAATTCCACCTTCCTGATGCTCGAGCGGCTTCTTGAGCAGAAAGCCACGTTGCATCAGGTTCAACTGGTGATGGACAGCGGGGCACCTCTAGGGTACAATGGAGTGGAATGGGAGATCCTGGCTCACACAGTCTTCATACTCCGACCGTTCCTGGCCGTGACAGAGACTGTGAGCAGCTCCACCTCCACCCTCAGCCAGGTGACCCCCTATGGTCCAGAGTCTCCACAGGAGGCTGGAGGAAATTCTCGGGGAGTGGGATTGTGGCCCTGAGGGCAGGAAGCTGGCCAATGAGCCAGTTGACCTGGTGTGGCAGCTGAAGGCGGGGCTGAAGGCGCAGTTTGACAAGCTACTGCGGCGGGAGGAATATGTCCTGGCAACAATGCTGGACCCCAGAGTCAAGGGAAGCATGGCATGCCAGACAGCGCTCTATGGCCACTGGAAGTGTGAACTGGTGGAGATGGTCCAGCAGGGAGAGTGGCTATGCAGCAGGATGCCCCTGGGGATGGTAGGAGTGGGAGCAGCCACCCCTTTCAGCCAGCTGGGTCTATCTCTGCCCCCAGCCCTAGTGGTAGCAGCAGAAGCACCCCTATTGGCAGCAGCAGCATAAGCAGCTCATCCTATGTGTAGGCCACTCTGGGGAGCATGGCGCCGTGCACAATAGGGCAAGCAGCGTGGCTGAGGGCAGTGGTGGAGGTGGTGCTCATGCAAAGCTACCATAGGGAGTACGACGGCACCTCAGCAGCCATTGAGACCTACCTGGAGTAGGAACCATGCATTGAGCCCAGCAGCAATCCCTTGGCCTACTGGGCCAGCAAGGCCAACATGCAGCTGTCCCTGTCAAAAGTGGCCAAGGGTATAGTGTCCTGCCAACCAACCAGTATCCCCAGTGAGCAGGTGTTCTCGATGGTGGGACACATTTGCTCCACACACTTCCTGAGACTGAGGGCCAAGTTGCTGGAGCAGTTGCTCTTCCTGAAGGTGAAACTTCCGCTTCTGGGATTCCCCAAGCTGCCCCTGGTGTACAAGGATTGATGGTGCAGTGGCACACGCCATTCCATGCCAGGGGCAGTCTTGGGAGGGGGCTCCTCCTCCTCAATCTGGGCTACTGCTGCTGTGCTGAGATGCTGTCCCTCCCTCCCAATGCCTGGCACCTGCCCTCCCTCTCTCTCTCTCTCTCTCTCTCTCTCTCTCTCTCTCTCTCTCTCTCATACTAGATGGCCTCGACCGGCTTATCTGACTGACTGCATGATGCAGAGTGGCATTGGGAAACTGTAAGCCCGCCAGCCGGCCTCTGGCTGGACGATCTTGGACCGCCTATCTGGCTCTCTCTCTCTCTCTCTCTCTCTCTCTGCACAGTCTTTGCCAGCCTATCTGAGTGCCCTGCCAAGGTCCCAGCCTGCTTTCCCTACTGCCTCTCATACCACGCTGCCTGTCTACCCGCCCAGGTTGCCAAGCTCAAAGCCTACCTCAGCCCACCTTCCTGCCTCTCATGCCAAGGTGTCTGTCTTCCCACCCAGGTTTCTGCCAAGCTCAAAGTCTGCCCCAAACCTCCAGTCTGCCTCTCATGCCATGCTGCCTGTCTGCCTGCCCAGGTTGCCAAGCTCAAAGCCTGCCTCAGCCTGCCAACCTGCCTCTCATGCCACGCTGCCTGTCAGCCTGCCCTGGCAAACCTGAGCGATGTGCCCCATTGCCACTGTCTATGGGTGCTGGAAGGGAGGGCTGTCCAATATCTGGAAGCTGCCACTATAGCCCCAGGACCCACCCTCAGCGTTCATGGGCCCATCATTCAGCTCACAGGGCACTGTCATTCTACCATAAAAAGAAGCAGCCACTCCAGCTCCAGGATCCACCATCAGGGTTATCGGGCCTATGTTACTGGCAGGGAGGGCTGTCCAATATCTAGAAGCTACCATTGTAGCCCCAGGACCTACCCTCACGGTTCTCTGGAGCCCTGTCATTCCGCTCATGGGGAGTTATCTTTCCACCATTTCTTTATGGGTTAGCAACCTGCTGTTCATGGAGAGACAGACATGATCCCACCCATGCTGTCACCTACACTAGATGGCCAGAGATAGGGGGGGGGGGAAGATGGGGGAGAGAGTGGGGGGTGGAAGGGTAGAGGTGTATCCAGCTCAAGCTGCCACCTGCCAGAAGCAGCACAGAGAGATAAAAGACTGAACAGGTCAAACAAAGCTGGTAAGGTAACAAATTTAACTTTTATAACAACTTTTAAAACTAACTACAAACATTCAACTTTATCAAAAAGAAAATGAACATACAAACAAAGGAAACTAACTTAGGGGTCTGTGGGGGAAGGTGGGGGAATGTGGGGGAAAGGGGAAATGGGTGTGCGGGAGCGAAAGGCAGGCATCAAGTCCTCCTTCAGCTGAAAGTCATGTCATTTTGCATAGTCCAGGGCCCTGCCAAGGACTCCTGCCATTTGGAGACCGACTGGTGGTACAGTTCCACACCAGCAACCTCTGAGTGGAGGTATCGGAGTATGCCTCCACCTTCTATTGCTGTGCATCCAGGTCCTGAAACTGTCCCACCAGTTGGTTCTCCATTGTAAGGGCTTGGACCCTTAGCCTGTCCAGGTATTTTCTCTGGGCCTCCAGAAACTCCTGGGTTGGCCTCTCAACTTGGGCCTGAAAAGCCATTGTCACAGCAGACTCCTCCTGGGGAGACTCCTCGGCGGAGCTGGAGGAGGGGGAAGGGCTGTGCTGGTGGCGGCGCTTTTGAATTGCTTCCACCCCCCTTCTTCCGGTGCTGCTCCTCCATGCCAGAGTCCCACCGCGCCACCTTCTGCCGGTACACATTTTCAATGTGGGCGATGAGCCCTGATGTCATCCCCTAGCTGCCCCTTTTGATTTTTTTTCTGCATATCTAAAGAACATAAAAAGATAGGAACATAAGAAATGTCATACTGTGTCAGACCAATGGTCTGTCAAGCCCTGCCTGCATTCTGTCTCCACAGTGGGTGGGTGGCCAATCTCTCTCTGCAGGGGACTTCCTAGCAGGTCAAAGGGCAATCCATTCCCTGTTGTTCCAGCCCTTGTGCCTTACCTTGCAGACGGCAAATCCGCATTTAGGCTTATTGTACCGCCAGACATCGGACCTCATGCACCCACTTTCTGACAATGGCGACCTCAGCCTGAATGGTGTCCTGCACCTGGCAACAGCGGTGGGGATGGCATCATCACCCTTTCTGAAACAGGAATACATAAACAACACCTAAATAATATCATGCATTTATGATGATGCCTCTAGTCCCTCCTCCTTGGGGTGCTAGGGGATGCTAGGGATGGCAAATGGAGAGACCCTTGCTGGCACATGCAAATCCTGCCCTTCTTGGGGTGCTAGGGATGGCATATGGAGAGACCCTTGCCGGCACATGCAAATTCTTCCCTTCTTGGGGTGTTAGGGGATGCTAGGGATGGCAAATGGAGAGACCCTTGCTGGCATGTGCAAATCCTGCCCTTCTTGGAGTGCTAGCTATGGCAACTGGAGACCCTTGCTGGCACATGAAAGTCCTGCCCTTCTTGGAGTGCTATGGCTGCCACGTGTTTGGGTGAGTGCTTCCTTCGGCTCGTGCCTGACTGCTGGAAGAGCCCCCCACACCCTCTCTCTCCATCCTCTGCCACCCACTGATGCCTGCTGTTTGTGCCTGACTGACCACCACCCACCCACCCAACCACCCAACCACACACCAGTGAGCTCACTCTAAAGGATAGTATTCTTCTTGTCCTCAAAGTAAAAATAAAGTTTACAAACCTGGCAGCACCTCCTGTGCCCTCTTGCTCCTTTGATGAGGAGCCGACCTCCACCACCTCAGAAGGTCCAGCAGCCTCTTCCTCCTCCACCTCGACCTTCCAGTTCCTATTAAGACGCCTCTTAATTTTTTTTTCTCCCAACACCCAAACAAAACACCCACCAACTCACAACCAACCAGCCAAACCAACACAGCCAAACTAACAGTCCAACACAGCCAAACCACACCAAACAAAACTACACAGCCAGCCACAACACACATGCTCTCTCTCCACACAAGCTTTGCACACACTCGAATTTCCAGTTTCCGACGCGATCACGGAATCATGGGATACCGATACCAATACCGATTTCTAAATGGTCAAATCGAACTGAACTCCACCAAATTGAATGACCGAATCCAAACTCAGTCCCCGCACTGAATGACCAAACCCGAACTCTGTTACCGAACCGAATGACTGAACAACTGAACTGCATTCTGTTCACACATCCCTAGCAAACAGCACTGCAGAGGCTCTCTGGAAAAACCAAACCATCAGCCTGAGAGCATGACCAGGAGAATCAAATATATTAATTTTACCATTTTCATCAATTTAGGATTTTTTATTTTCTGACTGTGGTTGGTGTGTGTGTTTCAGAAAGACTCCTGAAACACTCACTCCCTTCATGCTCTTGCCTCCTGACAGCACAGAGTGATCATCTGCACTGCCTGTCATGGTGAAAGCTGAATGAATTTGCAAAATTTCAAGAACATTTTTACATTGGAAAAGAGAGAAGAATCTGGCAGGTATGAGCCTGTAAGACAAGGGTGGGAAACCTTCATCACAATTCTGGCTGTGGCTGTTTTTTACTTGGCCCTTTTCCAGTTCCTGGATCTGGGCCATAGAGCCAGTCTCTACCCTTAAGCCCTGAAACTGAGCACAGAGAAAGAGAGTAGGTTTGAATCCAGAATTCTGCCCAGGCTCTGTTTGATAAAACTGGGCATTTTGATCTGCCTGATCAGAATTTGGATCTGATTAAATTCTGACTGGAATTCTGATTGGACCGAGTGGAAAAAATCCCAGCATTTTGCACATGCACAAAATGGCTGCTGCCCTACACCAAAATGGTGGCTGCTGTTTTGGTGTAGGGAATAGGGATGGGCAAATGCAGTTTGGAAGTTCGGAGTTTGTCCCAAACTCAGCCTGTTCGGACGAACAAACCGAACTTCCGAACCAAACGCTCAACCTTCTGAACAGTTCGGAAAAGTTCAGATGAGTTTGGATGAGTTCGGGGGTGGGAAAGACGTGACTTTGGGTAGGGAAAATGTGACTGGAAAGGGGAGGCAGCTGAGGAGCAGACTTCCTGGCACCAGGGGTGGACACCAGGGGTGGTTTCAGGGCCAAAAATACCGATACTAAAAAAAAATGGGTTTCGGTTTCGGTACTGATAGCACTTTTAAAAATGTTCAGCCAGGTTTGACTGAACCAAACTCCATCGAACCGAACAGCCAAACCCAAACTTGGGTTTCGAACCAAACGACCGAACATCCAAACAGCGTTCTGTTCACCCATCCCTAGTAGGGAAGTGTCCATTTGCACATGTCCAGAAATTAGGGATGGGTGAACGCGATTTAGAAGTTGGGAGTTCGGATCGAACTTGACCAGTTCGGTCGACCGAACTGAACTTCCAAACCGAACTCAATTTTCAAACCGAACCNGTTTCGGTTTCGGTACTGATAGCACTTTTAAAAATGTTCAGCCAGGTTTGACTGAACCAAACTCCATCGAACCGAACAGCCAAACCCAAACTTGGACCCACTGCGAACTTTGTTCGGAAGTTCGGAGTTCGGACCGAACTCGAATAGTTCGGTCGACCGAACCAAACTGAACTGAATTTCCAAACTTGGTTCTGTTCACCCATCCCTACCAGAAATGGCTGCAGCATTTTGCACATGTGCAAATAAGTCAATTGGAATAAGTTATTTCAGTTGCAATTCCAACCAAAATTCTGGCAGCTGTTTCACAAAATGTTCCACAAAACAAGAACAGCTGTTTAAAACCAGCATGGATCCATAATCTGGACACTCCCCTTCTTTCCCTTATCCTAATGGACCTCCAACCCCAGCTCCTACTTGGCTTGTGGAGCTTGTTCTCATTTTTCAAAGTGGCCTACAGGATGGTAAAAGTTTCCTACCCCTGAAGTAAGATATAGAGATCTGCTGTGTGAACTTCCAAACTTTGAGGCTAATTCTCCTCTTTTGTAGGATGGGGTGTGAGTTTGCATATTTGTGTATGGAAGGAAGCTTAGGCACCTGGTTTGGAGGCCAGTTGGGGTGCTGAGTGGGCTGGAGGTACAGTGGTAGTCATCATCTCATTCAGTGCAACACTCAAAACTGACGTCCCACCCTGGTCACATGATGCATGAAGAACAAATATTCTCCATTTTTTTTTATTGTATCCTTTCAAATATTTGAAAACTGTCAACATGTCCCCCACTTAATCTTTTATCTTTGCTAAATATGCCCAGTGCTGTCAGGCTCAGCCTTCCCTCGTATGAGTTTTATTCCAAAGCCTTGATCCTCCAATTCCCCACTCTCACCACTCTGCCCACTCTACCGCCAAGCTCTCTCTTTCCTCTCTTTGAGGTATAGCAGAGGGAAGCATTGACAGTGTGAACATGCATGTGCTCAGCTCTGTGTGTGTGCATGTGTGCACACACGAAACTTTCCATTAAAAAATGCCCCAGCTGCTCCTTCCAGTTAAAAAAAAAGAAAAAAAGCAGACTTTCACAAAGCTGTACCACCATCAAAAAATAATCCTCTTGTGAAAATGTATGAGCAAACCAGATAGGGCCCAATTCTGATCTGAATTACATCAGTTAATGGGCTCGATCCAATGCCCTGCAAACCACGTGCGTGTGCACAGCCACGTAGATCTGCATGGTGAGCACATTGTGCCCTGAGGAAATCATGTGCATTGGATCATGGCCAATCTTCTTAATGGGTGTTACCCAGACACAATGGCATTTTTTAAATGGGCCGCCGCTGCAGGGGAAGAGGGTGGTCCATGGTCACAACACTGCGGGGATGGTACGGAGGGTGGGTGCAGATGGGCACCCACCCATTCCCCACCCATCCACACCCAGGCCCTCGCATGGAGCAATCTGCTTTTTTGCCAATTGCTCTGTGCAGGGGCAATGGGTGGAAATGGGCGGAGGTGCATGTTTTGCGGGAGTGCACGCGCACACACGACCACCCACCTACCCACCCGCTGCTGCTTTCATATGAGACACACCCACCCACGTCCACTGGGTGGGCATGAGTGGGCACAAGCTGCTATAGGCAAAGCACAGAGAAGGGAACTAACCTGGAGATGACCCCGTAAGCAGCAGTAGTGAGTCCCCAGGAGCAGTGGTAACAATCAGGAGCATCAACAGAGATATAAGCGTCAGTAGCAGGGCTCTGGGAGTGTTGATGGCAGAGATCTGGGACATGCCACTCCCTGTAACGAGGTCATGCCTAGGCTGACCCTCCCAATGCCACTGCCTCTCGGCATCACCACAGTCCAAGCGGCTCTCACCACTGCTCCCATGCTCAGCTGCAGGTAAGTCCTACCTCCCCCTCTGCCCCCTTGCCCCTTTCCTATCACATAACTGCTGCAAGTGCCATTGGTTTACATGTGGCAAGTTGCCACCTCCACATCACAGGAAACACAGGATGGATTTTTTTCAATGTTTCCCGTTACATCTGATAACACCCACAGTTATTGGATCTATTCCTGATTTACATAACTGAGGGCAGAATCAGACCCATGATTTTTCAGATGCTCTTGAGTGTCCCCCTGCTGGGGCCTGACAAGAGAAATTTGGTGCCCTGGTACATCCTGGTAACTGGGAACCCCATCATTCCTATCCCCCATCATAAATTTTGAAAATTAATTTCTGAAGACCATACTGGTGCTTTATTTACACATCTGTTACTTGCCATTACGATTGTACTCATCATATTTTAATGTATATTACAGAAGAAACTTCTTGTCGTTTTGGGGGATCCCTCCTAAATATAGGGGTTCAGTACAATTGTACCCATTTCCCCTCTTTCCTCAGACCTGTTTGCAAATGAAAGACAGAAAACCAAACCAACAAGGTTGAACATCAGCTCTATGAGAGAGACAGGAAAGAAAAATAAATCAAATCTTTCCTTTCAATGGAAAACAAGCAAAGAAGCTAGGAAAGGGGAGGAGGAAATGAAGCTTCCATGTGCATTGTGCATAGGGCCAGCTCTAGGGGATCTGCAGCCCTAGGCAAAGTGGCAACCATCCCACCCCTTTCAGCCACCCCCACACACAGTTTGATGATGCCCCTACTGTTCCCCTGCCCTAGGCAAACCACCTGTTCTGCCAGCATGGCGGTGTCAGCTGTGGTGAGTGACAAATGGAACCAACAAGCAATCCAACATGTTTCCTGATGATCTAGTAGAAAAACAATGCCATCTTAATCAGATCCCATTGAGAAGAGCATGGCAGGATTAGGAGCCGGCTAAGAAGGATTGTTTGACCAAATATTTTTAAGCCTTCCCTGGTGTTTTTACGTTCCCTTTGAGGTGACAGGTGGGGCAATGTGCCTGATCCTGGACAAATTAGGGGTCGAGGGAAAGTATTAATCTGCAGACCAGGTTGGTGCTCTAAAAATGGCCAGTGACACTCACCCAAAAAACAAAATAAAAAAGGAGAGATGATGTTGACCTATGCCACCTCAGTTTCTCCTATTTCATATTCAGGCTTAATCCACAGTTTGAGTTATTTCGCTGCAGGGATAAAGGCATTGTCTGGCACAGCAATGGGGCAACAGACATTGCTTTGGAGTCTGCACTTCCACTAGCTTTCCAGGCACAATAGCTCTAAAGGGCATGAGCCCCATATATCTGACAGACCGCCTCCTGCCCTATGCTCAGTCCCGATCCCTGTGGTCAGCTAGGAGTGCCCACCTGCATACCAGGTGCGTACAGCAAGAGTACACAGAGAGGCATTCTCAGTGGTAGCCCCACAATTGTGGAACTGTTTCCACCTGGAGGTTCATCTAAACCCAAGCTGGGTGTTTTCTGGAACCAAGGTAAGACTTTTCTTTTTGGCTGAGCTTTTGGTAGAAATTTATTTATTTAAATGTCTACCCCGCCCTTCCCCTAATCCTCAGGGCAGCTTACACAATTAAAAACACAAAATACAATTTTAATACAATTAAAATCCCTTTTTAAAAAACCCCGCCACATTGACACCTACATTCGCCCACACCATCCCCTATCCTCACCTG
Source organism: Sphenodon punctatus (assembly GCA_003113815.1). Lineage (NCBI taxonomy): Eukaryota > Metazoa > Chordata > Lepidosauria > Sphenodontia > Sphenodontidae > Sphenodon > Sphenodon punctatus. The sequence goes on along the minus strand of QEPC01009412.1, from coordinate 565,375 downwards.
CCAAATGATTAGCCAAAACCAAAAGTTTTACACTGCCTCTGGAATGTGTTCAGGCTTGGGCTCTGAAGGACCTCAAGGGGAAAGGAGTTCTGCAATACTGGGGCAGCAATTGAGAACGTCTCTCTGCAGGCCCTTGTTGTATGAATAAGATTAGCAGGCAGTACCCGCAAGAAGGTGCTCCTGGCCAACTGAAGGGGTTGCAGTGGAGCATGGTAGAAAAGGCGGTCTCTCAGATATGTGGGGCCTAGGCCATTTAGGGCTTTAAAGGTCAAAACCAGGACCTTGAATTGTGCCTGGAAAGTTATAAAAGCCGGTGCAGACTGTAAAGCACAGGTGTAATGTGCTCACGGCAACCAGCCCTTGAAAGGAGGATCACCATGTTTTACACCAGCTGCAGCTTCCAAATAGTCATCAAGGGGAGGGAAGCCCCACATAGAGCGCATTGCAGTAATCTAGCCTTGAGGTAATGAAGGCATGGATAATGGTGGCCAGATCTGAGTCAGAAAGAAAGGGTCGCAACCGCCTCACCAAATGGAGTTGGTGAAAAATGCTCCTGGCCAATGCCACAACCTGATGTTCCAGGTGCAGCAAGGGGACCAGAAGCACTCTAAGGCTGCAAACCTGGGTAACTAGAGGGGGCTGGATCCCTTCAATGACAGGTCCCAATCCACTCCCAGTCACAGTGTCAGCCAACAGTCATCACTGCGGTCTTGTCTGGATTCAGTTTCAATCGTTTCACTCACATCCAGTCCCCAACAACTGCCAAGCATTGGGTAAGCACCAAGACTACAGGACCTGGGTCGAATGAAAAGGAGAGGTAGAGCCGGGTGTCATCAGCATACTAATGGAACTTCACTCCAAACCTCTGAATTATCTCTCCCAGCAGCCTCAGACAGGGCCAGCCCCAGGGTTTGTGAAGCCATGTGTGAAGTGTTGGTCCGGGGCCTAATTTGCATAATGTATGCAAATGTATACATTTATATAAAACTTACTCCCTCTGGACAGGAAGGATTCCCATTCTCCACCTCTCCAAGCAACCATGGAGAAGCATGGCTTCCTAATGCTTCCCCCCCTCCCCAGCCAAGTGTCTACCACCACTCCCCAGGAGTGGTTCCACTGCAGGGGCAGCCAAGCGGGCAGTGTCACAGGCACAGAGAGACTGACTGCGTCCACTGCCTTA
>QEPC01009412.1:539780-563050 GCA_003113815.1 Sphenodon punctatus | reverse complement strand
GGGAGAAGCGCCACCCACTCACGCCACTCACACACGAGGGGGCTCTGCTTGCGAGGTGCGAAAGGAAGGAGGCCCGTCAGGATAGTATTTGGGTCTGTTTGTGTGCTCACGCACTCTGAACATTGACCCCTATCATCATAGGGCGCAGAGCTGGGGGGTAAGGAGGGGGTTCTCAGACTCTCTACTTGCACTCGACCGGGCAAGGACAAGGAGGATACGTGGGGGGAAGTGCCAGGGTCACAGGGGAGGGGATCCCAGGTTCACAGGTAGGGTTCACGGGGCTCACTCTCTCTCCCGGGGAAGGTAGGGATGGTCCCAGGGCAGAGGGGGGGAAGCCCAACCGGGCGAGCCCGCAGGCTCCCAGACATTCACCTTGCACTCTAGGTCAAGGGGTAACCGGGTTCACGCACACTCAACTATGCCAGGAAGGACAGACGCACTCACTGCTTATACACACTGGAGGGGAGCAGGGCAAGGGAACAACACACAGGAATCAAAACACAAGCAGGTAGTCAATCTCGCTACTTAGCTCAGGGGGCCAGTCTCTCCAGGGTCTGCAGCTCTGTTCACCGGCACTGTTACTCTGGCAGTGCCGGCTCTTGTAGTGTTGGCTCCGCCCCCCATGCGTGCCTGGAGGCGCGCGGAGTGCCGCAACGGGGGGGCGGGCTCTTCTGCGTCTCGCACGGCCCTGGGGATTTTTCCTTCACCGTCGCCACCGTTGGTGCCTCCGGCTGGGGGCATCGGCAATGGAGGCGGCGTCGGGCTGTCGCTGTGGGTAAGGGGAGCGGGGATCTTGTGTTGCTGGGGGGGGCCGCCTTGCCCGGCAGCGGCTGTGGAGGCTGACAGGTACCAACTTTCTGATCAGCGCGTGGGGAGGAGCTGTTTGTAAACAGCCTTATCTCCCAGCCCGATCCAGTGTCCCCGCTGCTGCTGCTGCTGCCGCTTCAGCACTACTAGAAGGCGGAGGCAGGTGAGGGATGGGGTCTGGAGCCAGGGAGGGGAGGAAGAATCACTTTCTGGGGGAGAAGCTGACTGCAGCCTGCTGCCCAGCCAGGCAAGTGCGTGGCCCCAGCTGGTGTTGGGGCCATGTGCAACCCCACATGTGTCACATGCCTGGGGCCGGCTCTGGCCTCAGATACACATTGAACAAAAGGGAAGACAAGTTGGAACCCTGCAGGATACAACAAAGGAAGTCCCAAGGGGACAACGAGCAATCTCCCATCACCACCTACTGGGACCTCTCCAACAGGAACTAATGGAACCACTCAAGAGCAGTCCCATGCACCCCTGACAAGTCCCACAGTTGTGTCAACAACAACACCTCATGATCAACTGCCTCAAAGGCTGCTGAAAGGTCTAACAACATCAACAGGGTAGAGTCCCCTTTGTTAATCTCCAGGCATTGATCAACCGTGAAGGTGAAAAGTGGAGTCTCCATGCTATATCCTGGATGAAAACCTGAGTGAAACAGGTCCAGGAATCTGATGGCATCGTGATGAGCCTGAAGCTGCTGGGCAACAACACGTTCAATAACCTTTACTAAAAAGAGAAGGTTAGAAAAAGGGCGAAAGCTGGCAGGGAGTCAGCATCCAAAGATGGTTTCTTGAGCAGGGGCTGGACAATTGGAGTTTTAAGGGTGTCTGATAACCTACTCTCCTGAAGGGAGGCACTGACAACCCCAGTCAGCAATGGCCCCAACGTCTTTTAGCCAGCCAGGACGGGCAAGGATCTAATTCACAACTGGTTGCCCACATTGCTCCAAGCACATCCTCTGCATCAGTGTGTGACACTAACTCTGACTCTGCAGTCAAAGTAGCAGCCACCAAGTTGTGGTGAACATGTTACTTTGTCTGCAAAGTAATTAATAAAACTAGATGACTCTAGTTCATGGCAGAGATAAACCGGATTAACCAGGCCATTGACCATCTGGAACAGCTCTGCAGCATGAGACTTTGCAAACGCAATGATAGTGGAGAAAAAAACTTTCTCCACCACCAACACAGCCATGGCATAGTCCTTCAAAAATTACCTATGTCTCGATTGGTTAGCTTCAGCGCATATCGAGAGCCACCTGCGCTCTAATCACATACCATCCCGCTTCAACCACTTTAGCTCCCCTGTATACCAGAGAATCCTATGCTGTCGTAGTGGTGGTAGCTGATGACTGGGTGCAGCCATCTCAATAACCATGGTCAAGATATCATTCCATAAGGCAACCAGGTCATCAACAGAGTAGCCGTCAAGGTCAGTAAGTAAATCCCCAGAGAGTCCTGGAAATCATTGGATCCATTTGTCTTGGGATGTGGGGGGTAGACCAACCTAACTAGTCCAACACCCTGATGGGGGCATAAAAGGGCAAGGGTCTGGGCCTTAAGAAGGTAATGGTCCAACCATGACAACACCCCCAAAAATCAGACCCCTTATTTCCAGGCTGATGCAAAGCATCCAATGTGTATGTTTTTACATACATTTATTCTTATACATTTTTGTTATGCTGTTAGACACCATGTGTCTTTGGGGAAGGGCGGGATATATATTTAAATAAATAAATACATTTGTGGGGCTGGTGTTGTGTAGGTGCCATGGGGAGAGGAAAGGTGGGGAGGTTTAGATCATGGATCCAGGATCCATGTGGATTGTGGATCCAGAATTTACTCTTAGGCACACCCAATCATATCTGTTGTCTGCCCCTGAATATGTGCTCCTTCAAGATATGAGGGTAGGACTGGATTCTGAGACTGAATTCAGGAATTGGAATCAGTCCAAATAAATAATAATAATAATAATAATAATAATTATTATTATTATTATTATTATTATTATTATTTTATTTTGTTTTTAAAAAAAACCCAATCATGGGTCAGAAGTTCTCCACCTCTGCCCTCTCACAAAATCTTTGGCTTGGAGCCACAATTGTTTCAGTTTGGGGCTTCAGTTCTTGATCACCAAGTCAGAGGAACACAATGAATTCTGTGAAAGGCCTTCTGTTTGGATAGTAGTGACTCAGTCAATGCCTATAGGCCATGAGACAGGCCTACCTCCATTATCTAACAATAGAACTATAGTGAAAAGCTATACCTCACTTTCTGATGAGGGTGGGTCACCAGGAGAACATTACACCAGTGCTTCAGACTCTGCACTGGCTTCCAATAGTTTTCCGGACACAATTCAAGATGCTGGTTTCAACCTATAAAGTCATAAATGGCTTTGGTCAAGTCTCTCTCAGTGGCTGACCTACAGCTCTAGAACTCCCTTCCTCTGAAGTTTGCCAAAAAGTCAAGCCTGAGTATCCTCCGGAGGCAATGTAAGACCTTCCTATTTGGCCAGGCATTTGGTGGGCAGAGACAGGCTTTAGGGTGGTGGTTAGGGATGTGCGAACGCGATTCGGATGTTCGGAGTTCGGACCGAACTCGGTCCGTTTGGGCGACCGAACCGAACGTTCAAACCGAACTCGAAAACGACCAAACAGTTTGGTTGCATTCAGGTGAGTTTGGAGGAGTTTGGGCAGGAAAACATGACTGGAAGGCCCATTCAGGTGGAAAAAACATGGCTGGGAGGCCCAGGGAAGGGGAGGCAGCTGAGGAGCAGACTTCCTGGCACCAGGGGTGGAGAGGCTTGGAGTAGCAGCCAGTCTGCCCAATCACCATCCCTTTTCTCCTCAGACCACTGGCTTGGCAGTCTATGATTGGACATGGGGGAAGGGGCGGCTAGGCTGCACAGAGCCAATGGGGCTTGTGGTAAGGCGGGCACAGCAAGTAACAAAAGTCATTGCCCTCCCCCCTTCCAACACCTTCTGAGCTAGCCACTGATCCTGCCAGCAGGCGATTTCAGAAGTCTCCCTCTCCTAGCTGTTTGTGTACCTCCCAATCCCTTGCCATCCTCCTCCTCTTTCACCCATCCCCCACATTTACATCCCTAGTATCATTTATTTAGATTAGACTAGATAGGTTTAGGCGTTATTTTTATTTTTTATCCATTACTGTGTTCTTTCTCCCTACCCTCCATTGAATCCTCCCCATCCTCCCACTATATATTCCATCCCTGATTCCCTTCCCCTGTTTTTGGATTTATTTAGACTAGCATTAGATTGATTTAGGTGAGATGTCTGTATTCCCCACCCCCCCACACACACACACATCCCTGTGTGGGTGGGTGCATGTGGGTGTGGATGGATGGATAGTTGTAGGAGTTAGCTTAGTTACAGAGATAGATAGAGACAGTGTGTAGTGATTCAGTTTTATAGTGTGTTTATGGGACTAGGCCTTTGTAGTTATTAGATATTCCATTTAGTTCCATAGGTTTTAGAATAGTTAATAGCAGTTAGATTTAGTGTAGATATATATAATATTAGATAAAAAATGTGAATAAAAAGATTATATATATATATATATATATATATATATATATAGAGAGAGAGAGAGAGAGAGAGAGAGAGTCTGCTGCCCATAAGGTGGGCAATGGGGCACGTGGTAGAGGTGGTAGGGGCCGTGCCAGTGGAGTGGTAGCATGCAGTAGCAGCCAGGGCCCATCACCACACCCCAAACTCCACAGGTCTGGTTTTTGGAGACATGATGTTCCTCCAGGGTCACCAATATCCCCCATTATCGATGTGATCCCCAGCCGTCCTCCTGGGGGGCTGTCTGCAAGTTGAGACCCTGCTGGCACAAGCTTAGGGCTAATACGCTACATGTGCTGCTGCTGTCAGGTAGGGATCTGACAAGATGTATATACAAACATACAATGAGATTCTGCCACCTGCCAGAAGCAGCACAGAGGGGTAAAAGTTTGGACAAGTCAAACTCAGCTGGTAACAGATATAACTTTTATAATAACTTTTTAAAAAACAAACATTAACAATATAACAAGACATAAAAATAACAAACTTAAGTGTCTCAGGACCAAACGATACCGATACCAAAAATAAAATCTTCAAAATCGGTATCGATATCGGTACCGATACTGATATCGATACTAATTTTCCAAATGTTCGGCCGAACCAAACTCCACCGAACCGAATGCCCGAACCTGAACTGCATTCTGTTCACACATCCCTAGTGGTGGTGGGATTATTCTTGTTTTTTTATGGAGGAGAGGGGTACATTTATACTGGATTCTGTTTATATGTTTATATTTATTTATAGAAGGGCAGAAAAAGATGATAGAAAGGACGTACTGAATTCCATATGAGGAGAGACTCAACAGGTTAGGGCTATTTAGCTTGGGAAAGAGGCAATTAAGGGGGAATATGACAGAAGTTTATACAATAATGAGTGACATGGAGAAAGTAAATAGGGAACTGTTGTTTGCACTTTCTCACAGTAAGAAAACAAGGGGACAATCTCTGAAATTAAATGGCAGCAGATTTTAAAAGAACAAAAGGAAGTACTTTTACACACAGCAGACAGTGTACAGTTGTGGAACTCATGGCCAGAGGAGGCAGTGAAAGCCAGCAGCATAACTAGCTTCAAACAGAAATTAAATACATTCTTTAGAAGACAGAACCATAAATGCCTACTACTTGGGGATTAAACCCCTGGCTAGCAGTAGATGAGAGTGGTTAGCAGGCTAAGGGTGACACCTCCATGACCTGCTACATATACTTCTCTTGAGCTACCGGAGCTGGCCACGGTCAGAGACAGGATGCTGGGCTACGTGGACTGCTGGTCCGACACAGTATGGCACTTCTTATATTTTGGTGCTTCTTCATGGCACTTTTTATGTGTCATAACCTGCCCTTAGAATCCTCAGATATAGTGAGCTATAAGTCCAGTTAATTAATTAATTAATTAATTAATTAATTAAATAAATAGTACCAGGCCCCAATTCACCTCAGCAGAAGGGAAGAAGAAGCAACAAGCTCCTATCCTAATCCCCTCAGTCTTTCTGGCAGCTGAAGGCTTACACCTGCCTCAGGAATTGGGCAATCACAAAGCCATCCGTGCCATGCTAAGCCACCTACACTCGTGCAGCAGACATGATCTTGAGTCTAAATGAATTCCATCTGAGTCCAAGGGAAGCCGAGTAGAGTCATTAGCCAGGCAGCAGTGAAAGCGCAGACAGTGAACCCAGCGTTCCATCTATTGCTGGCATTATGTGCTATTCAAAGCCTATGAAAGATGCATTCAGAGCGCTCCGATGCTCATGATACAGCCACTTGTGATCAGGACCGTGTCTCTTTCTCTTCCCCTCTCACTCGCTCTCACCTTGAATGAACAATTTATCTCATTGACCTACATTTTCTCCTTCGGCAATAAAAGGCCTCTTTTCAAAGAGGGCCGGGCTATGAAAGGGTTTCTGTTAGACGAGAGCCTCAAATGCCTCATGGAGGCTGGATCGGGAAGCAGGGGAGTGGGGGAACATGTGTGCATGTCAGCTAACATCCTTTCAAATGAGGAGCCGCCATCTGCTTAAGAGGTCGTTAACCAATTTCCCTAACAAAGTCAGGTGATTCGCTCAATTCTTCAGCAGTGCTGTTTGAACTCGGCGGTAGCACTCGTTGGAAAGGCAAAGTATAGTATGCCTGTACAGGCAGAAACCTCCCTCCACCCTCACATGCCCCAGCTGCATTATAACAACAGCAATGCCTAGCACTTTTCCTCTGTAGCATTCCAAGCACTTTCAGCAAACTTGTATTATTATCCCCCATTTTACAGATGAGGTGAGGCAAAGCAATAGTGGACCATTGGCACAGCTGGGAATAGAATCCAAGGGTTCATTCACACATCACTCTTATGCCTTGCTATTTGTTCCCTAATCTGTGCTTGCCTTGTCCCGTCACAATACATTCATATAACTACTGATTTCTCTACATATTATCAGGGACCCCCATGTTCACTGCATTTCCCATTGGCAGCAATGGTGAAAATGCAGAGAACATGGGCCCCTGTGTATTTGTGGCCCATTACATGCAGAAAACAAAGGCTCATTCACACAATATTATTTTAGCACATTTAGTGACACAAAACCACATTCTGAGTGTTGTGTGAAATCCTTACCACCTCCTGTGCTCCTTGATGATCCTCTGGTCTTAGGGTGGGCTACTGAACTCACTGCCTGCTTTTCAATCTGTATTTGGCTGGCCCCATAGCAATGCATTCACACAACTGCTCTTTTCTAGGTATTTTAATGGCCCACTGTCTGCGTCAGGTGGCAGAGAATAAAGACTCATTTCACACAACACTCTTTTAGGGTGAGCACCTTACCACCTCCTATGCTCTTTGATGAGCTCTGTCCTTTATCATCTGCTGACAGTGGTGGGACACGAAACTCACTTCTTGATTGTTAATCTGTTATTTTGTCCAGTGGCAATGCAACCACACAGTTCTGCTGATTTTGCTGCATGTCAATGGTCCTTTGCTTTCAGCTAAAATTATAAGAATGAGCCCATAATCCCCTGAGTTTCTGTAGCAAGCCCTATAGACTAGGAAATGCTCCCTCCTCAGAAAATAAGAACATAGTCACTGCTATGCTGGGTCAGGCCAGTCCATCCAGCCCACTGTAGGCCTGAAATGACAAATCGTGGCAAATGCTGTTTCCATGGGAAACAGGTCATTCACCTTCATTTGCGTGACACAGACATTTGCTGGCTTTCCCACTGTTTTTGTCATTCATTGTTATTTTTTGTGAGTTAAACAGAGCTGCTACAGGGTCGAGCCCAAGCTGCATGGGTGCCCTGCATGCACCCCATGGAACTGTGGAGACGCAAAACTGCTGAGGAAGTGCTGGAAACTGCCATAAAAATGTTGTAAAAAAACTGTTGTAAAAGTCGCAGAAATTAACGAAAACTGGCAAAAACTAGCAGAAAATGACAAAAATGATGAAAACTAATAAAAAATGCCAGAAAGTGACACAAAATCACAGGCACTGATATTGTCAATTGTGGAAGCACGGAATCACCGGAGATTGACAAAGTATCGATGAACACTTGCAAGCGCTCCCCAAAGGCTGGTATTTCCCTGCAGAACATGAACACTTGCTCTTGTCTCAGCTCTACAATCCAGCATTGCCTCTGACTGCGGTCACCTTCGGTTGCTTCAGGGAAGTGCACACCAGGTCAAAATGGAGTGATCCATTTCCTGCTATTCGCCCCCAGACCCCAATAGTCATAGGTCTCATCCTCTGACCAGCTTGACTAATAACTACTGTTGGATGTATCCTCTAAGAACATATCTATAAGAAAAGCTAGAGCTTTCATTCACCCAGCTATCTTGACTATTGATGGTTCCATCCTTCACAAACTGTCAGCCACCGCGGCCGCTTCTCAGCCCGACGACTGCACCCGGCGACTGGAGACCCCGCCCCCAGCCTTCCAGAGGACGAAGAAACGCACAGCACGATGCAGCCACCGCCGCCTGTCGCACTGGAAGCCCCCGACACAGCACAACCAGCTGGACCCTCCCGCGATGCTGCAGGGCCACCACCACCCCTGCGTCGCTCTGAGCGCCTCCGGGCGCATGTAGGGGTGGGGCTTGTCCTTTATCTGCCGCCCTTGCAGTGAGCTCTGTGCCGGTGAACAGAGCGTATGCCTGGAGAGAGACTGGCCTCCTGCCTGACAGCTAAGTGCCTTTGATCTAGACTTTGATTGTGCTCGCCTTATTGTGTTTCCCTTGTGATCCTTGGTACCCTTCCCTCTTCCCCTTTTCTGACTCCGATTGAGCGCTATTGTGACTGAACCCCTGTTGTGTTTGTTGTGTGAGAGAGAGTACCCATCCCCCTTAATTCCTGGACCTGCTTCTCCGCCCCTCCTGGGTTCCTTAACCCTGTCTCCCTTCACTATCCCCACGGAGTTTCCCTCCCTAGCGTGGTGTAAAAGGAGCTGTTGCGTGGAACCCCTTCCCAATAATTGCTCTGTGCCCTATGATGATAGGGGCCTGAGTTCCTGGTGCGAGAGTGCATGGAACGGCCCACATACTATCCTGACAGACTTCAGGGACCCCCGTTTAGCAATACAGAGCCTCCTGACTGAGTTGGGCGTGTGTGGATGCAGGTTTCCCCTTCCCCCCTTCTTCCCTGCCCCCACTGACACAAACCTATCTAATCCTTGTTTGTTTGTTTGTTTGTTTGTTTTTTAAAAAACTATTGACCTTCAGACCCATCCCTGCACAGCATATTTCTGTCTCTGTTTTCTGAGAATATAAAATCCCTACCAATTTGCGGGGCCTGAATTCATCTATTATGATTCTTGAGATTACTTCAGTCCAGACAGGGCCATCCCTGCCACTAGGCAGACCTAGACAGCCGCCGAGAGTGGCAGATTGGGGGGAGTAGCGGGCGGCAGGGAACTTTTTAAAAAAAAAAACTTCACGGCACCCTACAGAACAAGGGCGCTTTTAAACGATCGTGCTCACAAGTGGGATCGTTCATTATGCCGCATCTCCCTACCCGCCTTCCTCTCTACAGCGTGTCTGATGTTCAGAAGAGCATCAGACACAGCGTAAAGAGTATGGGCGCATGCGCATCCTTCTGCGCATGAACACTCTGCCAAGGAACCTGGAAGTGCAGGTTAAAGCCGGCACATCTGCGATCCACCTTGAAGTGGGGAGGATCGCTGGGCTGGCTTGATGCAGGGGAGACTCGGCTGCACTCCGCGTTGGGCATTTAAACGGATGGTGTCAATGGCGGCTGTTAAAGGGCTCAGCCGTCATTTCCTTCTCATTTAAAAGTGCCCCAAGAGGAGCCCGAGCAGCAACAGCATCACCCCTGAGCTGCAGCACAGCATGGTCCCTCTGGGGCGGCCGGAGGGGGGTAGGGAGTCACAGGGGCGTAGCTAGCTTGGAGTGGGCCCAGGGACAAGAAATGGGTTTGGGGGCCCCCTACCCCACCTCCCCATCCCTTCTTCTTCCTCCTCCCAGCATCCTTATTACAGCAAACTGTCCCCTGTCATTCATATATATACCTGGCATTGTACAATCACTAGTTCTAGACAGGTCCATCCCTGCTGAACACCCATCTCCCCTTTTCAGGGTTAAGGACCAAGGGATACAGTTTTCAGCAAACAGGACCCTGCAGCACAGACAATGCACAGCTCTGGAGTCCCACAGCATCCCCCTCTACTCGTTATGGGGTGCGGGTTTAAAGACAGTATTCCTGTTAGCAATAACTTCATTAAGAAGAGTTAGTGAAATAGCAGCCATAATAATCTCAGAACCATATTTGCAGATTTATTTTCCAAGACAGAATAGATATTGCTTTACATCCTAAATTCCTACCTAAGATAGTATAAGTAAGACAGTTGTGAGAATGTGGCCCTTTTTACACGGGTCTCTCCTCCCACCCATGAACACGCAGTTCTTTGAGATGGCTCTTAACATTCTCACAACACCCACCCGCCCATGGAATTTTGTTCTTATATTTCTAGAAAGGGTTGAAAGGAACTGTCATTCTGAGGGGGAGAGTCAGTGCTTTTTATACTAGAGGAGCTCGAGACATCATGCAGTCTATTTGGATAGGATGAGTGTGCACAATCCAGTTATGAGAATGTTAGGTGCCATCTCGAAGAACCTTCTTTACAAGGTAGCAACCTTCTGATCAGCACATGGGCAGGAGCTGTTTGTAAACAAACAGCCTTATCTCCCAGCCCGATCGCTCTCCCTGTGTCCCCCTGCTGCAGCTGCTGGAGCGCTACTAGGAAGGAGAGGAAGGTGAGGGATGGGGACAAGAGCGAGGGAGGGGAGGCAGAATTGAGCTGGGCTAGCAGCAGCGTGCTGTGGATGCTGACTGAGCAGATGAAAGGAAGAGGAGTTGGGGAGGGATTAAGTCCTCTGGGGAGCAAGCGGGAGGAATAAGGGGCTAGGAAAAGACTGAAGGGAGAAAATTAACGGAGGGGAGGAGAAGGGAGGAAGAAAGGAGGCTGGAGAGGAGGAGCAGGGGAAGATGAATGGGAGGAAGGAAGTGGGTGAAGGGGAAAGGACCAGGGGAGGGATGCGGCAGCAAGACTAGCTTTACCTGCTACCGTGTACCACCTGTCCAGGTAATTGAGCACTTTGCCCATGCTGAGGATCCCGCCGGCGGCTACCCTGACTGCTCTGACCAGGCTGGGGGGGTGGCTTGTGGCTAGCTAGTCCAAGCCCCCTTCAGTTGCCGCCCCCACCCCTTACCCACTCCTAGCAGAGCCCGCCGGCTGCATGGTGGCTCCGGACCTACCCACCCCGTAACCCGGCGTTTCCCCCCCCAATGCTCCCCTCTTCAGTTCTCCCCCCACAGACTCCTCCCCGCTAGTTACCCGTCCTGTCCCATCCACTCCCAGAATAGCCCAGACCCACCCACCTGGCCCGTGACCCGGCGTTTTCCCAATCCCCCCCAGGCCCCAATGCTTCCCCGATCCCCCTCCCCTTCAGTTTTCTCTCCCCCCCCCAATTACCCACCTCACAGTGAGCTACTCCCAGCAGCAGAGCCTGGTTGTGCGGTGGCCGTGGCTCCCGGTCAGAGCCGGCTCGGCCTGGACCCAACCCAGTGACCAGCATTTCCCCCCGCCCCCTCCATGCTCCGAGTCCCCTTCAATTCTCTCTCCACCCCCACCCCCGCTAGCCAGTGACACCCCAGCGCTGGCTCCCCCAAACGAACAGAAGTTATGAAACCCCCTTATCTTACCCCCACACACACACAACACTCCGTCCAAAATCCCCTTCAGTTCCCCCCCCCCACTAGCCAGTGCGCCGCCCGGACACGGGTGTCCCCAAACACAACACCCCCCCTTTAATCCTACCCCACACGCCATCTGAGTCCCTGTCAGTTCTCTCCCCCCCCCAGCCAGTGTGCTGCCCCGATGCAGGTGTCCCCAAACGGTAAAAAAAACACAAAAAACCCCTTTAATCTTACCCCACACTCTGTCTCTCCCAGACCACTCCCAGCAGAGCCCTGCTGCCACGGCCAGTGCCCCCTCCATGACCCATCGCTCAGTACCTCACTCACTGCCTTCGCCCCGCGCTTCAGCGTGCCTATCTCGTGTGCTGCTTGAGACCGGATGCTGACACATGCGCAATGAATTTCAGCGCCGCGCGGCAGGGCACGTTGCATCAGGGAGGCAGGGCTTGTACTTTGGCAGCACAACCAGTGGCCAGCGCAGTGAGGTGGGAGAGGGGGGGCCCGGCGGGAGAGGGGGGGCCTTTTGTCAGCAAGCGGGGGGGTGGATCCATCCAGGTCTGAATTTTTTTTACTTTTTTAAAAAAAATCAGGACCAGCCTGGAGGCTTAGCTACAATAGGGATGGGCGGCTCGGCGGGCCTGTGGGCCCCCAGCCATGGTGGGCCCCGGGACAAATGTCCCGCCTGTCCCTATGGTAGCTACGCCCTTGGGGAGTCACACACTCCCCCTTCCTGCTGCCCCCGGGGCCAGAAAGGCACGCACTGGGCTCCCCATGGCTCCTTCCCCCAGCAAAGCAGCAGCCCCAGCTCCTGCTCAGAGAGATCAAAGTCACTAGTCTGTCTCCAGCAGAGAGCAAGTGGAGGGGCAATCCCCCACCCCTGCTGCGGGATCAGAGCTCGGCTGAGGAGCCGAGAGATCCTGGGGCTGGAGCAACTCGGGACACGCAGCTCCTGGACTTGGGGAAGTTTTGCAAATGTAAGGGGTGGGGGGTGGAGGGAATGCTTAGGGATCGCCCTGCTGCTGCCAGTGCCTAGCTTTGCTACCCTTGCTGCTGCTGCTGCTGCTACTACTGCTGCTGCTGGAGGGACAGGACTGGCTTTGCAATGAGGTCTCGCTCAGTTCAGCTCCTTTTCATTTTCCCACCTCCTGGCCAAAGAGTCCCAGCTCCTCCTTCTCAGCCCCTCTCCCCTTTTCAGCTGCAAGGGAAATGGGATGTGACCTGAGGCTGCATTCACTCCCATCACAGTATAAGACACGGTTTGTCTCCACCCCCGCTACCTCTCCTTTATCTCCCTGGAATAGCTGCAAGGTCTAATTTTTCCTTATAACCTCCAACTCTGCTAGGAAGGTGGGGGGGGGGAGCCAAATAAGAGGAATCCGTGCAAACCGACTTTAAAATCCGAGGTAACAAAGGACCTGCTGCCTTTTAAAACAAACTCCTAAATCCAAGAGCAGAGAGCTTTACATTTCAGAGTCACAGCCTCCCCCTCCTCACAGGAAGCAAGAGCTCTCAGACACTCCACAGGACTCAAGTGAGGTACATGTTGTTTACTGTTTCTTGATATTGACAACCAACCTCGGTATAAAAACTTATAATGCAGCAATTATAAAAAGGTCTTTAAGTATGTTGTATGTTGATTCTACTGTATCATTGTCTATTTAGCATGTCTGACTTGTAAGCTAACATTTTGATGGTAGTGGGAACCCCTACATATCCCATACCACCACTTGGGTGTGTGTGTGTGTGTGTGTGTGTGCCAAATTTTGTCTTCGCCTAGAGCAGCAAAATGTTTTGGGATGGCCCTGAGTCCAGAGCATGACTGGGTCTATTACCCCAATTTACAGAGGTGGAACTGATCCTCAGAGAGACTAAGAAACTTTGCTGAAAGGAAGACTATGGTGGAGGTAAGAATAGAACCCAGGTCACTTGAGTCCCAGGCTAGAACCCTAACCATTGAACCATACCTCTTCTGCCAGGGACACAGCAGAAGGGAGAAGGCATAGGTCATCCCAGGCCCCAAATCCCAGCTCAGTCTTCCACTCTCCACCTTTTTGTTGCTATCCCCTACCCCATCCCCCTTGCCAGGCACTATTTTCTGCCTCCCCATGATCTCCACTGGATCAGAAAACAGTGCTACACTGCCAGGGCCGCCTCTCTCCTCACTGTATGTGAGAATGTGACAGAGGTGGGCTCACTTGGCATGAGTACCGGCAGGATTCAGGCCTCAGCACATTCAGTCTTGTAGGGAATTAGCTTCAATCTCTCTATTCTCCACATATACACTCGTTATTGGTATCATTTTGTTATTGTATTGATATTTGTTATTGTTATCGGTATCGTTATTGATATTGATACTGTTTCAAACAAATATTTTATTTTTGGTATCGGTATCGTTATTGCTTCCCGTGCACAACTGATATTTTTCTAAATCTAAGGAAGACAGGGGGAAGGGAAAAGGAAAATTATCTATCTAATCAGTTATCTATATAACTATTCTAATCTAATCTATATGTCTATAATATATCTATAATAGGGATGGGAATTTCGGTTTTGGATAAAACCGAAAGTAACAGAAAAAGGCCATTTTGGATTAATCCAAAATTTTGGTTCTTTTTCAGTTTCGATACTATCAGATCTTTTGCATTGATTTTTGTACCGAATTTTTAACATTGCGGTTTGTGCCCCATTGAAAAGCCGCAATGTTAAAAATCCAGTACAAAAATCAATGCAAAAGATCCGATAGTACTGAAACTGAAAAAGAACTGAAATACATGAGAACCAAAACTGAAACTGACCCAACTGTAATTTTGCCCAGAATCCCATCCCTTGTATTTTATCTGTACTACCCATCTATACACCATGTACAGGGGGGAGAAGGGCAGGGAAAGGGAGAAGGTAAAATGTAGGGTATGAGAAAGGAAAGGTATTGATGGTAATAACAAATAAATAAATAAATAAATAAATAAATAAATAGTACAATGAGGGCTAGAGAGGATTTTTTATGTGCAACCACCACAATTCTGTAAATGCAACCTGACAAGCAGAGTTCTCACAGAATGGAGAGAAAAAAATCTGGCCCTCCCATTATAAAGGGTTGCATTACTCTACCCCAGAGCCCCCCTGATTGGTTGTGGGAGGCAGCAAGCACTGAGCAATCACAGAGTGCCATAAGACTGTTCATTGGACAGCGATACATTGATCAGATTGTGCTGAGCTGCTCGTCCCTCCCAACACAAGCACAGTTCAAGGGTTCAACTGTTAAGACTCCGAGATGTCTGCTCCCTCCTCCCCTCTCCACATTTTCCCTCCAAAACCCAACTGCCACAGCACTAATAATGACAATGATAATGACAGTCATTTTCGTTTCTTGTTGTCGTTTTTATTATTGTTTATGTTTTTGTCATCATTTTTGGTATCATTTTCAGTATCATTATCGTTATCGTTATTCTCAGTTGTCATTTTTGGTATTCTCGGTTGTTGTTTTCATTATCGTTGTTGTTATTCTCCGTTGTCATGTTCGTTTGCAATAACAAAAATGAAAATGACAATTTTCGTTATCGTTATTGTAATAATGAAAATGACATGCACACTCCAATCCCTCCAAACCCCCATCTTCCACTCTGTCACAGTCTCTCCCTTCTCTCGCCCTGTTTCCTGCCCCTGCTCACATTCTTCCCTCCTCTTTCTCAGTCTTTCTGCAGCTCTCTCCAGCAATTTACACATTTTCCAGTCACACACCCACCATGTAACCTACTAACCATTTTTTACAACACCACTAAATCACCTGGACTGCCGGCAGCTTCAGCAGAATCATTGTCATCTCACAGATGGGGAAATTTGTCCTTTTTGCCAGCAGGCACCGCAATGTAATGGCATAAAGAGCAGGCTGCGTTAGCTGATGTTCTCCGTAAAGCAAGATCTGTGGGGATTTTGGGAGAAGAATAGCAAAGTCAAGAAGGCCCCATTCGCTTTATGAGGAGAGTGTCTGGGGAAACTTGATCCTATGAGAGTCAGTTCAATAGAGTTCCTCAGGCAATTTTCGTTATCGTTATTGTAATAACGAAAATGACATGCACACTCCATTCCTGTCCTGCAACCAAGAATGAAGTAGTTCCACTTGCAGAGGAATTGGCGACAATGGGAATCGGGCAACAACTAAGCTCAAAGTGGAAGTTTCAGTAGTTAACGAGTTCGTGGTTTGTCAACTCCAGCTACATTGATAAGACTGGAGCATTCTTACTTTTGGGACACGGGTCTTAAACACTCAAACCTGGGGCTCCTGGATCAGTGGTCTGGTTTCTCATGTTCCTGCTTCACTATGGCATTTAGGTGCTACAGTAGCATGGCTGGTGTGGGAAGAGGGACAGATCCTATGCTACATAAGCTCCTGGTGAAGCTTTTGTGCCTTCTTATGATCTATCTGGGAATGGTCACTGCTGGTGGCAGGATGCCAGATGGTATTGTGGGCTTGTTTTGGATGAGATGTCCCCTGTGTTTCCTATCCACCCCCACCACCCCCCGGGGCAGGGACAAAGGCTGCTAGCCCTATCCAAATGGAAGGATTTACCACATTAATGCCACATCCAAAGGGACTGTTTGTTTCCTTCTCTCCTAATCAGATTAGTGACTGCAGTTCTTCTCCACTTCCACAATTCTGGTCATCTTTAACTCTTTCTCACACCCCTGTTCCTACTGCTCCCAGGTAACTCAAAATTCCCTTCTTTCATCCTCCTTGGGAAGGAAGGGAAGCAATAGGAGACTGTGGTGTTTTGTGGGTTCCTAAAGAAGGAGCCCGAAGAAAGACAGCTCAAGGGAGATTTGGCGCATGATCTGGACCCTCCTCTTCCTTCCCTAATCCTAAACACACTCTTTAAGCACCACCACTCCCAGCTCTTATGTGGCTCATGGAGCTTGTACTAATTTTCAAAGTGGCCGGTGGGAGACAAAAGATTCCCCACCCCTGACAGCAAGAGAGAGAGAGAGAGTGAAGTCATAAGATTTGGGAGATTCTGCCATCACATTATTTTCTGAGGCCGGCCACCATCTGCAGTGCCACAAGCCCAGAAATATTTATGACTCTGCATCCATGCATCATTATCCGAATGACAACAGCAAAAGAGCAAAAAAAATGGTAGCTGGGGAGAAGAGGATAGAGGATGAGGATAAAGATGCAGGAGGAGAAGAATGTGGCCCGAGCAGATGAAAGAAGGTCATTAACTATTAAGTATTGTAAGGTAAGGAATGCAACTTCCGAACTGTGAATAAATCCAGGCTGTAATTCCGTCTGGGGGTTCTGGTGATTTGAGTTTCACTTCAGAGGTTTATGATCTCACTGGGCCCCTTTGATGGAATTACTGCCCGAGAGCATTCCGTTGGGGCTCCATTAATTCCCCAGGTTATGTACTCTTCGGATCGTGGTTCCTTGTTATGACATCATTATCGAGTTGATAAGGATGTAAACACCTGTTTATTATAAATCCAATTACAGCCTCTCCTGCCATGTAAATCACACATTTAATTCTGCTTCAGAAACATCCCTGTCCTAAGTGAGGAAAATACCACTATTTATTTCCCTCATGAATCTTCATCCTGGCATAATCTACACATAGCCAGACCCATTTGGGAAAAAGCAATGCTGAGTTGAGCATTGGCCATTCTACTGAACAGAAGCAAAACTCTTTTTGAAGTCTGACTCAGGTCTGAAAAGTGACTCATTGCCAAAAATAAAAAAAATAGCATCTGACACAGCAGTTCTGCTCCCTGGGAATATGCAAAGCCACAGCTGCTCTGTTTGCACAATAAAGTAAGATTTTAATGGTTATGGCACTCAAAACAGGGTCACTGGAGGAGGAGGAGGAATTGAAGACAAAGGAAGTACCCTATCCAGATCTATTGATCTATCTCTAGCTATTTACTAGGGGTGGGACTACCAGATCTACCGGTATCCGATACTGCCGGTATTGGGTGTACCGACAGTATCGGATTAAACCCGGTAATCCAGGTAAATTGCCGGATTCCCCCTGTACCGGATTTTTTACATTGTGGCCATTCAAATGAATGGCCGCAATGTAAAAAAAAAAATACAAAAAAACACAAACACTTTCGCACCCCCGAGTCCAGGCTGCAGGCTTCAGCATGCTACTAGGCCTTCCAGGGAACTTCTGAGTTTCCCCGGAAGGCTTAGTAGCATGCTGAAGCCGGCAGCTACAGCCAGCGCTGAAGCCACTGGACGGCTGCTGCTGCCGCCTCGAGCTCAAGGTAGGCAACAATGGCATTAATCCCTGGGTGGGGAGGTAGGGTGATCCCTGGGGTGGGAGGGTGTTAAACCACCACCCCACCCCAGGGATCAGTAAAGTACTGGTACACTTACCTGCTGGCTGCTGCAGTGCTGGTGCGGGCTCTCGGTTGCCGGTGGTGGCCCAGAGCCCGCACTAGGGGACTTAGGGGAAATTATTTTTGGTGTTTAAATCCAGGCTGGGCAGGGTGGGTGGGGGGTGTCACCCCTTCCACCCGCGCAGCCTGGACTCGGGGAGGGGGGAGGTTTTTGTTTTTTTCCATTGATTTCAATGGGGACAGTTCCCCATTGAAATCAATGGAAAAGATCCAGTACCGGTAAACCGGTATTAATCCAGTAAGCTGGTTTTTGTAAATCTGGGAACCGGTAAAACCGGTACCCAGTATTTGGCCTGATGTCCCACCCCTACTATTTACTAAAGTTATATCCTGCTCTTCCCCTAAAACTCAGGGCAAGTTTTACAACCTAAAAACCACATAAAATAGAACTACATACAAATATATGAAAATCCCCTAAAAATCACACACACATCCCATCCCCTATTCCTGTATGTCAAACATTTAGCCAAAAGGGAAGTCTTACATTGGGATCGATCCCAAAACTTGCATGTGTGACATATGCATGCACAACTTGTGCACATGTGCCTTGCACGCGGGCCATAGTCCTGACTGCACAGGGGCGTGTGTGGTCCATGTGGGGGATGCATGTGAGATGAGCACACGCTATTTGCATGATACATGGGATTTGGGATTGAGTCCATTGCCTCCAGAAAACGTCCAGGCTTGGACTTTGACAATCCTCCAGGGAAAGAGAGTTTCGCAATACTGGGGAAGCAACCAAGAACACTTCTCTGTGAGTCTTCACTGTATGAACCTGACAGAAAGATGGTACCTGCAAGAAGGTGGTAAGGAGGGATTACTATGATGGCCAGCTCCCTCTGCCACTTCCTTCACTACTTTAGAAACTTCTCTAATCTGGATGCTTGTTAAGTCTGGTCTAGGGATGAAATAGGTATATGCACAGATGAGAATTCCCATTGAATTTATGGTACCCATTACTATCTCAGTCGAATTGAAAACTGAGTGGTACCCACCAACTTCCTGATAATTTCCTGTCTTACTATTTATGTTTACATGTTTTCCAGGCTACCCTTTAACATCTGCTGCTTTTCTGTCTGTTTTCAATGCCAACATAATTTCTGTCTGCATTCTCTTTACTCTGTCTGCACTACGCTCTCTATAGGCCTGCCCCCCACTCTCCCAGGAGGGAGAGGGGGGGCAGTCCCCACAGGTGGGTGGAGGGGGCCAGCAGGAGCCGTAGTAACCCCTAATGCACTACCCCCAACACCACCACCACCACAGCTACCACATCCACAGGGCGGGCCCCATGCCTCTAAGCTGGTCGGCCCCCCCACACGCTGGTCCCAAAAGGGGGAGCCCTGGTCCAGGCAGGAGGTCAGGGACTTCATACGTGTATGGGGGTCCAAAAGGGTTCAGCACGACCTGGTGTAAAGCTACAAGACCAGAAAGGTCTATGAAGCCATCACCCAGGAGATACAGCGGCAGGGGTACAATAGGGATGTAAGCCAGTGCATGCAGCACGCAAAGGACTTGATGTCTGGATATAAACATATTAGGGACAATAATTTCAAGTCTTGCCAGGCCATGCGTACAGCCAAGTTCCAGGAGGAGCTGGACAAGTTCCTCTGCATGGACGGGGACATCGTGGCCTCCTGCACACACGGCAGCACCTTTGCATGGGGCAGGGGCAGGGCCACCACACAGCCCCCCCCAACAGGCCCCACAGAGCAGGGGGGGCAGGTGCCCCTGGCAAGGCCAGCCAGGAAGCAGGAGGGGACAGCCCCGTCCCACAAGGGGAGGAGGTGTCCCAGGTATGCACGCCCCAGTGGGGCGGGGGGTGGGTCAGCTGGGGAACAGCCCGGACGGAGGCGCTGCAGCCTGGGCCAGAGGCCAGCAAACATTCACGGTCACCCGTCCCATTGNATACGTGTATGGGGGTCCAAAAGGGTTCAGCACGAAGAGGTGCCCCTGGCAAGGCCAGCCAGGAAGCAGGAGGGGACAGCCCCGTCCCACAAGGGGAGGAGGTGTCCCAGGGATCCGAGCACCGACCCACCGCACACTGCATGCCCCGAAGACCCACAGGCCAACCGGCCACAGGGACAGGGGGTGCATGCAGAGCCAGCAGAGATGACCCCCAGGAAGCAGAGGAACTGGATCCAGGTATGCACGCCCCAGTGGGGCGGGGGGTGGGTCAGCTGGGGAACAGCCCGGACGGAGGCGCTGCAGCCTGGGCCAGAGGCCAGCAAACATTCACGGTCACCCGTCCCATTGCAGCACAAGGCATCCTGGAGGTGCACGAGGTGGAGGTTGCAGTGGAGGAGGAGAACAAGGTGGGCCAGGCAGCTCCCCCACCACCAGGTGGGTGAACCTCCACAGTGGGACACACGGGCCAAGGAGCCACAGGGGGGTGGGTGCGGTGGGGGGGAGGTGGTACGGGGAGGTGGGCACCTGGGGGCCTGCAACCAGCAACCGGCAAGGCCCACCAGGGGTTGGGTGGAGGGGGCCAGGTGGGAGGGGCTGGAGGGCCCACAGCAGCTCCCACGGCACACCCGACCATCAAGGGTCCCTCCCGCGGCAATTGGCAGCCGGGAGGGGAGTATGCCACTACAGAGCATGGCAGGGGGACCCCACAGGGAGGGGGAGAGGTGAGCCACCGCACTTTAGGGGCCGCCCCACCAGGCACCCTGGGGTCCAGCACTGGTGGGCAGTGGGGCACACAGGCCGGACGCCATAACGATGTGTCCAAACTCCCATTCACAGACCAGGTGCCATCATGCATGAGGGGAACAGCTGCTGGCCATGTGGAGTAGAAACAGGAGATGTGGGCCAGGAACCGGCGCCAGAGGGAGAACCTCGGCAGGGAGCTGCTGGCAGAATTACAATGGCTAGCCAAGGTGCACTCCCGGGAGCTCACACTCACCAGGGAGCTCATCAGAGGGGAGAGGGAAAGGGACCGGGAGATCCTGACTGCCATGATGGCCTGGGGCGGTCCCACACCGAGCACCTCTGGGACAGGCACCAGGCTGCCAGCCTCCAATGCGAGCAGTGGCATGCCTGTGAAGGGCTGGAGGGTCAGGCTGCATGGCTCATGGACCTCATGGGAGAGGTTATGGAGGCCATGTGGCATGACCCCCAGCGCGACAGGCCCTGCCATGCCATGGAAGGAGGGTTGGCAGCTGACCAACACCATGGTGGCTTCCCACTGGTGCAGGTGCCTCCCCGAACCTCGGCCACCTGTGGTTTCCCCAGCAGCAACCCTACCCGGGCCTGGTCCACGGGGTCCCCCTCCCCCACATGGGGCAACCGGATCAGCTTTCCGGGCTGCTCTTCCAGCCTGCACCCACCATTGTCCCTTACCCACTGCCACCCCGGCCCCTCCCCCAGGTGGCGATGCCCCCACCCCAAGACCATGCACCCCAGGATGAGCAACCACCCATGGTGGCCATCCCACACCCACAGGTAAGACCACAGCACCCCAGGCCCCCGGGGGTTGTGAGGTGCAACACCAGGGGGGTACCAATGGGAATCCAGGGAACTGCACGAAACTGGACCCCGATATGGACCACATTGTTCAACCCATGCTGAGCACATGCAGTACACAGGATGGGGAGCAACGGCCATTGCCAGAGACAGGTGTACCTGCTCGTTGCCGCAGTACGTGACTGGGCAGGTGCCATGATACCATGGGTGAGCCATCCCGGAGGGGGCACCATCAGTGAGCACCCTACGGCACATGCCATGCTCATGTGGGGAGTAGGGGGCTCCCTGGATGCCTATGGGGCACCCAAGTGCCCGTGCACTGACAAGGGACAGAGATGAGCATACACAGGGATCCCTTAACTCATTCTTGCTCCTCCAAGCAGGGACCAACAGCGGAGACTGGTGTGGAGTGGCCAGTGGAGGATAGGGAGGCCAGATCGTCCACCTGGAGAGTACTGCGGTCAGCTGCGGCCAGGGCACACCGACCAGTGAGTCCCGGTGATGCGGCCAAGAGGGGGAGAGGGCGCCCCAGACAGTGACCACCACACCTGTTCATTGTACATGTCCCCTCCAATAAATGTGTTGTACCTATACCTTGCTGTCGCTTCATCTGTCCGGGGACATGGGGGGGGCGGCGTGCAGGTGGTCACTGGCAGTTTCAGGGCTCTGTGCACTCCCTGCCCAGCCAACAGGGCCAGATGCTAGACCAGCAATGCCTCATGCAGTTGAGATGGCAGGAACAGATGTGCACTGGACCTGCTCACGTGAGCTGACTTGTATTGGGCAGCGGGCCTGTGTGGGGCCAGCGCCACCCGTGACCGTCAAGAGGGGAGGGTGCTCACCACTGGGCAACCCACGGGACCCATTCCCTGGACCCAGAAGGCCACACATGGAAATGAGGGCCTGATGTAGGTAACGGGTAGGGCCCAGCTGTTTTGAAGGGGGTCCCAGGCCTACAGACATGTGTGTGGGTCCGGCGCTGGCCAGCGTTCAGCTGCCTGGGCAGCAATGAGGTGGCAGATGGCATCCCTGTTCCCCTCAGAGCTGCATGGGGATGCTAGGGATGGGTGAACGCGGTTCGGAAGTTCAGTGTTCGACCCAAACTTGGCCTGTTCAGATGACCGAACTCGAACCCAAACATGAATATACCATACAGAACCAAACACCGAACATCGAAATGGCCGAACAGTTTGGTCAGTTCGGATCGCGTTCAGTTGTGTTCGGGTGGCTAAAATGTTGTCTTGGTCTACTCTACTGTCACTCTGTCACTGTCAGGTCATTGGAAGGCCAAATGTAGCAGGGAGGGCAAAGTCATCTGACTCAGCTAGGAGCAGACTTCCAGTCACCGGGGGTGGAGGGTGGAGAGTGGCTTGGAGTAGCAGCCAGTCTGACGAATCACTATCTCTTTTTGCCTCAGACCACAGGCTTGGCAGTCTGCAATTGGCCATGGGCTAGGCTGCATGGAGCCAATGGGGATTGCAGTGAGGCGGGCGCAGCAAGAAATGAAACTGTCTGCCTCCCCCCTTCCCAATACCTTCTGATAGGGGCGGGAAACCGGTAGAATCCGGTATCCGATAATGCCGGTACCGGGCGTACCGGCATTATCGGATTTGACCCGGTAATCCAGACCGGGTACCGGATTCTGGGGTACCGGATTTTTTTTGCATTGCAGCCATTTAAAAATGGCTGCAATGTAAAAAAACTGCCCCAGCAAAAAAGTTTTTTTTAAAAAAAACCCTCCCCGAGTCCAGGCTGCGAGGGTGGAAGGGGGGACACCCCCCACCCACCCTGCCCAGCCTGGATTTTTGTTTTAAAAAAAAGAGTAAAGAAAA
>QEPC01009412.1:500153-522853 GCA_003113815.1 Sphenodon punctatus | reverse complement strand
CTTGCGGATTTTATTATACATCTGGCAGGAAAAGAAGATATGCTGAACAGTCTCCACTTCTAATGCATCAAATGGGCACAGTCTATCTTCAAATGCTATCCCTTGGATGCGCCCCTGCAAGACTTTTACTGGTAATGCATTTAATCGGGCGCACATCATCAGATATTTCCCTTGTGCTGATATCTTTTCATTCAAGTAAGATGCAACCTTCCCCCCATTTGGTATATATCCAACATAATCTCTTAGATGGCACGTTTGCCTTACTGCCGCAATATCCTTCTGCCTATACACATCCCTAAGTGTCGTCAGGACCATGGTTTCAACTACACCCCTAGACTGCGTATGGAGCTGTCCCACTGGTATACCCAGATGTTTAAAAAAACTGGTTAGCGACCGATCCCAAGAGTTTTTATATGAATCCCTAGCATAGTAAGCAAGAAGTCCTAGTTGGGAGCCATGGGATATCTTTATCCATAACTTTATTAATTAGAGCAAATGAGAGCAGATGAAAAGGAAAAAGAACAATGAATGTAGTTTGAACTGGAGAAACTAAAACACAGAGAGAGAGAGAGAGAGAGAGAGAGAGAGAAGAAAAACAGAGAGAGCGAGAGGACAAAGAGAGACAGCAAAAACACCAACTGGAGCTACTCAAAATGCAGGTAGATGCAGGAATCTAGCCCACAATACCTGCGGGAAACAACACAGGAGGCAGAATTCGGGACTACGCCCCATTGATCCCACAATGCGACGGAAATCAATGCATAGACTACTTCACAACCGTGTGTCATGTGTTTCTTCAAGAACAGATCCCCCAAGAGATGTGGCTCAAATTAGTGTTACCCAAACTCCCAGCGAAGGCAAAAGAAGTTTACAACACAAAAATGGAGGAGAATCCAGTGCTGACTTTTGATGCTTTCAAAAAGGCAGTTCTTGAGGCTTACAGGATCACTCCAGAAACTTTTCGCCAAAAATTACGCAACTTCAAGAAGGCAGAGGGTATGTCATATTCGGATGTTTGTGATATGTTGAAACAATATGGGGTGAAATGGTTAGATGCATGTGGGGATGCCACTAAGGAACAAACTATTAACTCTGTATTGCTTGAACAGTTCCAGACTTTGTGCAGCCCAAATTTAAAATCACACCTGCTGAATAAGGAGATCACAAATCTCAAAGAGGCAGCGACAAGGGCTGATGCATTCACCGAAAATGCTATCTTAGCTTATGGAGAAAGAAAGCCAAATAATGGGGAAAAGAAACCAAATAATGGGGGGAAATCCAAACAAAGGTTTTACCATAAGCAGAATGGGTACAATCCACAATCTGAACAAGGAAACTCAACCCAGAACAAACCAAATGAGAATGGGGGTGTGGGGAGGCAGGGATCACCCAGACTCCAAAGAACACACACCTCCCAATCCCCTACTAATGATTCAAGGCAGTGCTATAACTGTAAGCAAACAGGGCATGTGGTACGAGACTGCTCCCCAAAGAGGGAGTTCCATAGCCCTAAAAGAGAGTCTGATGAGATTATTGGAACTGCCAGTGCGAATTTTGTATCTATACTTCAACACCCCCCCACCTCACCCTCCCACCCCCGAGGTGTTGATGAGTGCTATCTCATCCCTAACTCACCCACAGAAGATCAATTGCTACGAAAACCTGCTAAGGTTAATGGGGTAAATTGTGTGGGGAGATTAGACAATGGGGCACACATGGTTATGATACGGGAGGACTTGATCCCAACACATAAAATAAACACCCATAGAAAGGTTGTGGTATCCCTGACAATGGGAATCAGCAATATTTTGCCCACAGCAACTGTAGATTTAGAATGGGAAGGCTCAAAGGGACCCATCCAGGTGGCGGTGTTCCCCAGAAGGGCACAAAATGAAATGTTCGTGGGAAATGCTATAAACACATGGATGCTGGGATGGAGGGTGGAAAGGGCCCAATCCCGGGAACACGGGGAGCCGGAGAGCAACCCAGGAAAGGAAGGGTGAGGGGCAACAAGACTCAGAGAGCCCTAAACAAGTTGCACCTCTACCCCTGGAACATGGGGAGACAGAGAACAACCCTAGTGGAGGTGAAGGGTTACAGGAAGGCTTTACAGATCCTCCACCCCAACCTGTGAACTCCACTCAGGGGCAAGAAAACCCCAAAGAGGAGTCCCCAAACCAGCCAGAAGGCACGGGAGGACAAGACTCAGGGAGAGAACTGCATGTCTCATATGGGGAACTGAACAGAGTGAAGCCAATGGGTCAACCTGATTCTGAAGCCCAGGATTTGGCACCACACCTTACACAGGAGGGACCAACTCCTGCAGAATCAAACCAAGTAACAACTGCGGGGAGAGAGTTAGAGGCTGAAGACGCCCCTACTCAAACAGGATGGCCTGGAGGTTTGTTGTCCTACCTTAAGAGAAGGTGGGAAGCAGCTAATTGAACCGAAAGGGTTACAGGTAAGCCGGGAGGTGGAGGATTCTACCTTAAGAGAAGGCTGGAAAGTGCAGGAAACTTTTCCCAGGATGGAGGGGGGAACAATGGGTGTCTCTTCCCCAGGGATAGAAATGCACCACCCTGTAGTCCTAAAGGGGCAGGAGCATCAGTCTAAGAGTGAACTGTGCACTTCTGCCTTACCTAAGAAGGATCAGGGAAACGCGGCTGAAATAGAGACTGGAAGGGAGTAAGCGGTTAACAGTGTGCAGGGTCAAGCCGCTGCACTTGGTAAACGAAATCCTCCAGAGTTTTGTGTGGGGAAGTCTGAGGGGACACTTGGGGGTTCTCACACCCAGGTCACAAAGTCAGCCTCCCCAAAAGGAGAAAGACATGGTCATACGGACCCAGGGGATCCTGGAGGTACGAACAGAAGTCAGGGGCAGGGCACAAGAGAGGCTGCTGACAAGAGCCCCTCCACAGAAGCAGTTTTTGACTGGGTGATTGATTTGAATGCAAAGACATCCACACACAGCATCACAGCCATGGGGGAAATGCAAATGCCACAGAACAACCCTTCACTGGGAATCAAAACATTGGTCCTGGTGAAAAGTGTTTTCAAATGCAGAATTACACAGACAACACAAGGGGGATGCTCAGTAGTGTAAAAGGTATCACACTTACTCCACACCCCCTCTTGTGTCTCCTAATAATACTTCTGATCTACAGTCTGGATAGTCCAGGTAAATCAGACATAGAATGTATGCCAAGGGGAACAGACATACAGCCAATAAAAAGCAGGCTGCCAGATACTCTGGAAACATGGCCAAAGTTTGTAACTGGGGAACAAAGGTTTTTAACATGGCGTTTGCACCCATTTGTCACAGTCTTATACAGACACCTCAGGGTATACCCCTACAAAAGACTGAACCCAGAAACATGGAATTCCGAGGATTACTCCACTATGACATGGTGGAAAACGCGTGAACATGATAGCCCCACAGGGCTGACAGAGGGTTTGGAAAACCAAAGGTCTAACTTGAATAGGATTCAAACACATGGAAATGAGGAAGAGGGGTTGCATTTCCCTACACACACGGGTAGGACACTCCAGTCTCAACATGTTACGGGACTCTGTCCCGTAACATGCTTCACATGCTTCACATGCAATCTTATAGGGGGGTTGTCACGGAGGAACATAGGATCACACACGTGTAACACGGTCCTACATGTAGACTACGAGCCTGGTAAATGTGTGGGGCAGGAGGTTCCACATGTATGTAATGTTACAATTGAGAACTGTAAAACCCAAATCAGAGCTGTGACACATGACCAAGCTCCAGGAAATGCAAAGAGATACAAAGAATGTGTATTTGGGAACCCTAGCCAGACGGACCTGCAGAGATGCAAAACAACCTTCATGTTTGCCTGGGTTGCCTACGTGACAGGTCACACATTTCTCCTAGGCGGGAAACCTGAGCCAAAGGGACCAGGCAAGATACTTAAGACAGGACTATTAAGCCAGCTTCACTATCGCTTGCCCAGAGCCACCTTGAGCACTCTCATCTGCATCCTAAAAGCTGCCAGCCAGCAAAGCTGTGAAAAACCATGAACTGAGAGACACGATTTTGCTCTCTAGCAACTCTAAGTCTGAAGGCCCAGTTGCTTACATCAAGGACTGAGAGAAACTTATGGACCTTTGTAGGATAAGATGCTTATTTAGGAATTCAACCAGTATAGACCAGGAATGCGTTATATTTACCTTTGATTTCTTTATGAAGAAGTGTCTGTGTCTAACATTGGAACACAAGTGAGCAACAAGAGTTCTCAAGCTCTTGCGAACCCAGAGATGAAAGAGTCTGTAAANCTTTATGAAGAAGTGTCTGTGTCTAACATTGGAACACAAGTGAGCAACAAGAGTTCTCAAGCTCTTGCGAACCCAGAGATGAAAGAGTCTGTAAACGGGAAGGATCGGGCCCTTGAGTGATAAAGGGGTTGTCCCTGCGGCAGGCTTGAATTAGCCAGAGAGAGAAACTAATTCAAGTGGGCTGCGCGCGAGGGAAACTGAGTCACTCAAACCCGGTAAAGTGGGGTTGTGGACCTCCAACCCATGACAGGTGGTCTCCCTGTGTGGACATGTTGTTGGCAGCCCTCTGGTTGAGCCCCGATGTGTAGCTGTTGGTGGGCGACCCCCTGTCAGCGGGGGATGGATTCTGGCTCCTGTCGCGGTACATGTGGATGATGGGTCACCAGGTCGGGGCCCCGGCGTGCCAGGCCCATTCCCTCGAGCTTGCCTTCACCCCCCTGTGCCAGTCTCCTTCGGGGCATCCGCCCACTGTTGTGGTGCAGTGGACTGCTGCAGAGGTAATGACGGCTCGCCTGCTGACAGAGCTACCCAGGTACAGCCTTGCCTTGCTGTCAGCCCCCCCCCCCCGTTTCTGCCCGTACACCAGCAACCTCCTGCATGCACACGGCATCCCGTGTGCCCCCTCAGATGTGGGGGCTGTTCTGTGGGACCTGGGCTTGCTGGCTCCTGATGTTGGTGGGCCGCTCCGGACTGGGGGGCCCCTCCGCTTCGGAGCTCGCCACCCTTCAATCGGTGAGGGACCTTCCAGCTGTACAGACTGTGGCCACAGTTGCGGATCTGCTCCTTCCGCGCTAGCTGGTGGATGCTCATATGCGCTCCTGGGGCTTCCGAAGGGGCCTGTTCACCTGGGAGGCTCTAGTGCCGGGGCCGTCACCCCGGGAGCGCTCAACGGACCGTCCATGAGCAGCCCCTCATCACCACCTGCTCGCTGCCACCCGGGATGGTGCATAGCCATCCCCCTCCCCCCCCCGTGTCTACGATCGGGCTGTGCGCTGCCATCTGCATCACTGCTGGCTGCCATCTGGAGTCCCTGGACCCCATTGCCCCCTTTGGGTGCCTGCTGCCCCTTCCCGCTGGGGCAGCCCAGGTGCCGTTGTCTGCCCTGCGCGGGCACTCCTCTACCCTCCTGTTGTGCCTCTCGTGCCCAGCCTTGGGTGACCCTGCACCCCCCTGCTCTGCCTCTCTGTGCTTGGGGGCCTGCTTTCCCCCAGCACCAATAAAATTATTTTATGTGATTTTCTGTCCTGCCTTGCCTCTGTTGCTGCTGTGGTGACTGGGTACCCAGTCCCCTTTTGCGACCCTCTTGCCCCTCATCCATGTGGTTGTGTGCAGGGGGTGTGCCTGGGGTATATTGGTGGGCTCTGAGCCTGTGGGATGGGTGCCGGCTGTGAGGTGTGTGTTCCCCTGGCTGCTTCCCTGCTGGGTGCTGCTGCCTGGGGTTGCTTGAGGGGTGCTATTGGCAGTGGGTGGTCAGCCAGGCACCCTCTGGCCTCGCCTGTGTATGGGTGTGGCCCTGTCCCCCCCCCTCCACTCCCCTCTTCTGCCACCTCCTGTTGGTGCGGGCCATCTATGGTGGTGGCAATGGATGGGCAGTGGCACCATGGGCGCTGGGTGGCTGAGCGTGAGTAGGGGTTGATGTGGACTCGGCCTGTGGCCCGACTAATCCCCCTTCATGCAGGGGCCGGGGTGCTCCTCGGAGGGGGTGACTGTCAGCATGGGTGTACAGCTGGTGGTGTTGCTGCCCCCGGCCCTCCCAGGGCCCGTTGGTGCAGGCGTTCCCCATTGCCCTGTCCCTTCTCTTCTGCAGTTACTGTTGTTGTGCTGCTGGCGATCTTGTGCCTGGGCACGATGGTGCAGCAGCTGGAGCGGGCAGCGTGGGACATGCGGGCGGTGGGCCGGCTCTTCGATGGCATCTGTGAGTGTGCTACCGGTTTTCTGGGCCCTGTGCCTGTGTCCCTCCATGGAGGGTTATGTTCCTGGGTGCCCGTTACAGGGGAAGTTGCTGGAGCTCCTCCTGCATGTCCTGGAGCGACTGCACTGGCTGGACCGCGCACAGGCTGAGAGCTGGCACCGGGAGTGGGGTCACTGGCTGTATTGATGGGGGTTCTGTCCCGGGCCTGCCTCTGCTGGTGCTGTTCCCCCACCTTCTGTTGCCCCGTCCCCCTCCCTGCCCTGTGGTTCTTGCTCCCCAGTTGCTGGTTCCCCATTCAATTAAAAGCGTTTATGTTCCTTTCCTGGTGTGTCCATGTTGTGCTTTTCTGTGACCTCTCCCCTTGTGCAGGTGCCTCTGCAGGGTGTGTGGTGGTGTTGCCTGTGTTGTGTGGGTGCCTTCCCCCCTCCTTGCTCCCCATGGGCCATGTTCCAGTCCCTGTGTGCGTCTTTTGCCTGCTGTGTGTGTGCCACTCTGCTGTGTTTGTGTGTTTGGGGAGGGGGGGCCTGGCTCTGGGCTGTCTGGGCTCTGTGCTGGGGCTGATGGATCCGGCTCCTTTGTAGCGAATGTCATCCCATCTCCCTCCCACCTTGCCCACACAGGTCCTGGTGGCTGGGGGGCGGGGCCGCATTGCGTGGCTTTGTTTGCCCTCAGTCAGCCATGTTGTGCCATCGCTGTGCCGGGCGGGGCTTCCCCGCCATTCCTGGCTGTCCATGTACTTGCACGGGTGTTTGCCAGGTGTTTCCCGGGATGAGTGTTTGGCCGTTGGGTGTTTGTGGGCCCCTCCCCTTTCCTTCCCACCACCCCCTGTGGTGCTGTCTGTGTAAATGTCTCCCTGCTTGGCGGCGCCGGGTGTTTGCTGGGTGTGCTCACGCACCCATCCACACCCATCTCCACCCATTGGCACTGCTGCACCATCTGTGTAAAAAAGGCCTTTGAAGAACTGCAACAGGATCTTACGAGACTGGGTGCCTGAGCATCTAAATGGCAGATGAGATTTAATATGGAGAAGTACAAAGTGATGCACATAGGGAAAAACAATCCAAACTTGAGAACACAATGCTCGGTACTAACCTAGGAATTACCACTCAGGAAAAAGATCTGGGAGCGATTGTGGACAATACACTGAAATCTTCAGCCCAGTGTGCAGCAGCCGTCAAAAAAGCAAACAGAATGTTAGCAGTTGTTTGCAAAGGGATAGAGAATAAAACGGAGGATGTCATAATGCCTCTATACAAATCAATCGTGTGACTGCACCTGGAGTACTGTGTGCAGTTCTGGTCGTCCCATCTCAAAATAGACATAGCTGAACTAGAAAAGGTACAGAGAAGAACAACGTGTATGATAAAGGGTATGGAACAGCTTCTGTATAAAGAGAGGCTTGACAAGCTGGGTCTCTTTAGCTTAGAGAAGAGAAGACTGAGAGGGGCCATGATAGAGGTTTATAAAATCTTGAGTGGTATAGAATGAGTAGATAGGGAATGGTTATTTACCCTCTCAAATAGTACTAGAACTGGGGTACATTCCATGAAACTAGCTGCCAGCGGATTTAAAACAAATAAAAGGAAGTACTTTTTCACTCAACATATAATTAACTTATGGAATTTGTTGCCAGAGGAAGTTGTCAAGGCCAGTGGTATCGCTGGGTTTAAAAAAGGACTGGATAAGTTCTTAGAGAGTAGGTCCATTATTGTCTATTAACCAAGTAGCTTACGGGATGAACTTCTTCCTGTCGGAAGCTGGGAGTGAACAGCAGGGAATGGATTTCCCATTGTGCCTATTGGTTTTTCTCCCACGCGATCGAGATTAGCCACTGTCGGAGGAAAGGATGCTGGACTTGATGGATCATTGGTGTGATTCAATATGGCACTACTTATGTTCTTATGTTCTTATCTCTCTTGTAGGGACCAAAAAATAAAAAATAGGGCTGTATATCAAGTATTTGTATCAATATTTGTGGTTTTAGTATTTGCATTTATTTGTATTTATATATTTGCTTGTATTCACTGCATTTCTCTTATTGTTGCCAGTGCGGAAAAGTCAGTGAACATGGGTTTCTGCATATGGGTTATTTTGGCACAGAAGTACAGTGTGGCTCTGCAGTTTGACAGGCCTATAAGGAAAGGAAAATGCCGGCAAAATTGTGGCAAAATCTGCTACCAATTTAAAAGGGGGAGCACTGGTATGGGGGAGGGTTGAGAACACGGCTAGCTTGGTGGGGACATTGTTAGCTTGGGGAGGGTGAAATGGGGCATGAGTCTGGCTCAGGGGGAAGCACTGGCTTGAGGGAGAGTGAGGCATGTGTCTGGCTTGGAGATGGGAGAATGGATCATAGAGCTGGCTTGAGTGAGGATTGCTAGCTTAGGGATGGGGCAATGGTGCTGGCTTGGGTGTGTCACTGGCAGTGGCTTGTAGAGTTGCAAATGGGACCCAAAGATTTGGGCACCCCCAATGAAAATGAGGTGCCGAAATTGAACTGGCCCTGTTCGGACAGCATCAATGCCCAAATGGGACCTGATAGGCTGCTCAAATGCACCGGCTGGCCTTTGAAAGTGACTCACCCGAGCCGAACTCACTGAAGAACTTAGCTCTGCAGCAATCCCACCCCACCCCCACACACCCAGTGCCTCTCACTTGAGAGGCATTGTATTGGGGAAGCATCAACCGGCCTTTGAAAGAAACACGTCCTGGCTGGGACCGTTGCAGAGCCCGACTCCACAGTGCACTCTGCCAGCATTTGCCAGTTTCAAAAGCTGCTTCCCAGTCACAGCACCTATCAGACCGCTGTGTGGGAAAGCTGCAGCCTGCCTTTGAAACTGACACGCCATGGCAGAAGCACTGCAGTGCAGAGTCAGGCTCTGGAGTTGTCCCAGCTGGGGCTTGTCAGTTTCTCTGGGTAATGCTCGCATTTTCAGGCATTGGGCACCTGATTGGTCCTCGGGATGCCTGTTGGGTGCCTGATGGGGATACCCAAAAATGCAGGCACTAATTTTAGTACCTGTAGCAGCTCTACTGGCTTGTAGTCACTGGCTTGGGGGAGAATGGGGCATGGGACTAAGCTATGGGGAGTTTGATGGATTGGGGATGGGGAATGGGACATGGTTCTGGCTTGTGGAGGAGGTTTCTGACTCAAAGGGAAGTCACTAGCTTGTGAAACGTGGGATCCCTAGAGGGAATGGGGCATTGGGCTGGCTCAGGGGGGTCACTGGCGTTGGGAAAGGAAGAATGAAGCTTCCAATGACTCACCATTTTTCCCTGGCTGGACTTGACTGCAGTGCTGGAGACTGTAGTCCTGAGACAGCAGCAGCCACTACAGCTGGGGAGGGCTCCCTACAGGCTCCCCAAGTAGGTGACTGAGAGTCAGGGGGTATTGTGCTGTCACGCTTTGATCCTGTCAGACATGTCAGTGACCCGAGGCAGGGAGAGGGCGGGGCAACATGCAGACATGGGTCCGCATGGCCCCAGGCTCAAATTGCTTACAGGGTGGCCACAGACGCATCACCAGAATAGACAACAATTTGTATAAAATTTACATGTGTAGATTTATATTCATTTATGCAAATCCATGGCAACCATGGATTTGTCTCAAGTGGTCATCAGCCCTACACATAATGTAGGACATGCCCTGGACCTGATCTTCTGTACTGGCCTTGAGGCAGGGGCTCTGTTGGTGGGGGAGGTGACAGCAGAGCCCTTGTCATGGACAGAGCATTACCTCCTGCAGACCTACCTCTTGGCGCATGTCTACCCTTGGAAAGGTGTGGAACCAGTTCAGTTGGTTCGCCCCCAGAGACTGATGGAACCAGAAAAGTTCCAGAACTCTCTTGGGAAGTTACCCTTGGTCCCTGATGGACAGAGCTCAATGACCTCGTGGCTTTCTGGAACATCTTGCTATTGGAGGTCACCAACTAGACGGCTCCTAGGCACCCGTTCCTGAGGCATCAGCATCGCAGGCCTCCATGGTTCATGGATGACCTGAGACAGCTAAAGCAAGAAGGGAGGCAGTTAGAGCCACGGTGGCATTGATCTCGGGCTGAAGCTGACAGATTGCAACATAGAGTTAGGTTTAAACCTATGCCATAGTTATCAGGGCAGCAAAAAAGGAGTTTTTTGCTCCCATGATAGTGTCTGTGAATTCTTGTCTGGTGGAGCTTTTCTGGGTGGTGCGGGGGCTGGTTGGTCCAGCCTCCCTCCACCTGGAACTGGAAATATCAGTTGCCCACCTTAACATGTTTGTTAAGTATTTTGCAGATAAAATCGCTCAGATTCACCATGATTTCGACTCTGCGTTTTTGGCATTGGAAGAACCTTGTCTGGTTTTCTGGGATCAGTTTCAGGGGGTGTCAGCCACCGAGGTGGGGGATGTCCTGGGTGCTGTTAGAGCCACCTTTTGTGAACTTGACCCATGCCCGTCCTGGCTGGTTAAGGCCAGCAGGGAGATGCTGGGGTCTTTGCTGGCAGGGGTGGTCAATGCCTCCCTTTAGGAGGGCAGGGTGACAAACTGTCTGAAGGAGGTGGTGGTGTCACCCCTACTCAAAGTACCATCATTTGAAATTGACGCCCTCACCAGTTATCAGCCCGTCTCTAACCTTCCCTTTTTAGGGAAGGTTATTGAACAGGTGGTGGCTCTGCAGCTGCAGGGGCATCTAGACCATATTGGCTTCCTGGATCCTTCACAGTCTGGCATTCATCTGGGTTATGGCACTGAGACTGTGGTTGTGGCTTTGATCGATGACCTGCACTGGGAATTGGATCAGGGTCGATCGACCCTGTTGATTTTGTTAGATCTGTCGGCTGCATTTGATACCATTGACCATGAGATGTTGGTGTCCCGCCTGTGGGACCTGGACACGGTGGGCGGGATCATTCTTGAATGGTTCTGCTCTTTCCTGGCTGGGAGAACTCAGTGAGTGGTGCTCGGGGACTGCTCCTCAGTTCCCCAGGACCTCACGTGTAGAGTCCCGCAAGGTTCTATTCTGTCCCCTCTCCTGTTCAACATGTATATGCAGCCATTGGGTGAGGTCATGAGGCATTATGGGGTGTGGTGCCATCAATATGCTGATGACACCCAGCTCTACTTCTCTTTTTCATCCAACCCAGGCCCGGGTGTCTCGGTGCTTACCTGGTGTCTGGCGGCTGTGGGGGACTGGAGGAGGGCGAGCCGACTGAAGCTGAATCCTGACAAGACAGAGGTGATGCTGGTGGGCAAAGCGGTGGGTGTGGGGTCCCCCATCATTGATGGGGTTTGCACCCCACTGGTTTCCCAATTTCAGAGTCTTGGAGTGCTCCTCGACCCGCAGGTCCACCTGGATGCCCAGGTGGGGGCTGTGGCGAGAGGTGCCTTTCGCCAATTACATCTGGTGCATCAGCTTCAGCCGTATGTCTCAGACTCTGACCTGGGCTGGCCACCATCATCCATGATTTCATTACCTCGAGGCTTGACTACTGCAACGCACTTTATGTGGGGCTACCCTTGGTGATGGTTTGGAGACTGTAGCTGGTGCAGAATGCGGCAACCCGCCTTCTTACAGGGACGGGCTGCTGTGAGCAAATTACACCCATGCCTGCCTATAGTTTTCCAGGCCCAATTCAAGGTGTTGGTTCTTACCTATAAAGCCCTTAACGGCTTGGGCCCCACCTTTGTGTGAGACTGCCTCACCGTCCGTGTTCTGAATTGGTTCTTGCGGTCTGCCAGAAGCACCCTTCTTGATGTCTTCCGTTTGCTTGGGGGGCGACTATGGAGAGGGCGTTCTCGGTGGCCGCACCTAGGCTGTGGAACTCCCTTACAGCAGAGTCACAGGTGACCTCGGACCTTGCCTCCTTTTGTTGTTATTGTAAGACTTGGCTGTTCCACCGGGCCTTCTGCGAGGGTGATGAGATGGGTGGGGGGAGTCGTTTTTTGTTTTATTCTGTGGCACCCCCTTTCTGTATCTTGATATTTTGTATGGTTATTTTTTTATATAGTTTTGTATGTTTTTAAAATACTTTATATTTGTAAGCCACCTCGAGCTATTCATTTCAAATTTATTGTGACGTGACCATAGGTCATTGTCAAAAGTATGATCACAATGAATAAAAGATGACAAACAACACAAAGTCAAATACAACATTCAACATACAACATGCAAGCTACTAGCATACTAGCATAAAATCACAGATCTACCTTGCGATCCTTATCCTTATCCCGATCATAGTCCCCATTGGTCCGAAATAGCCACTAAAACATTAAACTGTGCTCCCAGATGGAAAAATGGAGGGGCACAATTATAACTCATCGATCTGTTTCTATAATGGACCTAGAGGAAAGGAATTTTTTCCTAAGCTCCATAGCAGCTAGCAGGAATTTCATAACTTGTTTAGTTATTTCCAGGGAAGAATCAGCAAGAGCTACCTGGGTCATATAAGAACCTGTGGCACCTGACCACTTTAAAATAAGAGAATCCAGGTATTTTGTGCAGACTGAGTCATATAGGTGGCACTCAAATAGGACATGATAGGTGTTCTCCGCTGTCAACGCATCGTAAGGGCATAAGCGATCCCCATAGGGAACGCACTCAAAGCGCCCCACGAGTATATTCGTGGACAAGGCGTTAAATCTGGCACAGAAGAACAGGTTTTTCTCCCTAAATGTGGCTGTCATACCAATATAATGTGCGCCCTGACCCATCGGGGGGGACAGCTGGCTATATCCCCGAAGATGGTGAGAGTCTGCCACTCGCGCCATGTCTTCCTGCCAGCCTATATCCCTAATCCTTGAAATGATCTCTCACTTAGCAGCACCATAGGTTTCCCTTCTAAATACTCCATCGAGAGTCCACAGCTGGCCAGGTATCTGGTAATGGCAAGCTGCCATGGGCTCTCAAAGGCATCGACAAGGACCAGCCGGGTCAAGTTATTGCCAGGTGCCCTGCTTACTTTTAACCAGAAAAGGGCCGCCTGCTCCCAGGCCACTATGGCCCAGGCTCGAACGCCCGCCTCCAACCTCATGGCTGCTGCTGGAGTCCCATTAGGGGCCTTGGTCAGCTCTCTTAAAAATCTCGTTTGAAGGGAAATCAAGTTTGTGTCTAACAGGGCAGCCCATAATTCTGCTCCATACAGAAGAGAAGTTCTTACATTTATTTCAAACACCTTGAGTGCCATATTCAGATTCAATCTCCCTGTCCCTGCAAGCATCCTGAGTATTGCAAATGTCTGTCTCTTGGCCACCACTCTGCCCTCTTGCAGTGCTCTTTCCATTTCCCACTTGCAGCAAAGTGCAGTCCCAGATACTTATAGATCTTACTTTGATGGAGTTAGGCACCATCAACTGACCATCTAAAAGCCCGGGGACCCCTTGCAAAAATTACTAAATTTGATTTTGAAAAGTTAATTGTAAGGTTTTTATCATGGTAATAGTCCAGAATAGTCCGCAACTGTCTGAGCAGCCCTATCCTGGTCTGGGATAAAATCACCAGATCATCCGCATAGAGAAGGATGCCCACGGAATTAGATGACAGTTTGGGGGGGAAGAATTTCTCTTGCTTCATCAATGGGATACGGTCATTTATGAAAAGATTAAACAGGGCTGGCGCAAGCCCCTTTACAACTATAACATCTGGGGTGAGCAGGCCGTCCGAGTTCACTTTAACTCAGAGAGTGGTGTCTGTGTATAAAGCCTGAATTAATCGGAGAAGCCTGTTATCAATTCCAGCCAAAATAAGCTTACTCCATAAAGGGGCCTATCCACGGAGTCGAATGCCACCTTTAAATCTAAGAAGGCGGCATACAACTTCCCATTAGTGCCCCTATATTTTTCGATTAGGTGATGTAACACAAGGCAATGGCCTACTGTGGATCTTCCTTTTCGAAACCCCGCCTGCTCAGGGTGTAATACCTGTTTGGTTTCTGCCCATTCTGCAAGTCTAGCCAGAAGGTATTTGGAATATATCTTGCCAATTACACTTATTAAACTAATCTGCCTATAGCTTGCAGGGTTTATTTTGGGACCTTTCTTATATATGGGAATTACTATTGCCTGAGTCCAGCCCAAGGGAAGTATCCCCAAGCTGTTAATGCTGGTAAACAGCTGCGCAAGGATTGGAAGCCACCAGTCCTGATTCAGTTTGATAGCCTCCACCTGGATCAGGTCTGGTCCCGGGGCTTTTCCATTGGAGAATGTCTCCAGGATTTGTCCCAATTCCTGTACAGAAACTGGAGGCCAGTCAGGGGTAACCTGCACTGGAGATCCGGCCTCCACACATAGCATACTCCTTCCACCTATATCTGCCTGAGTTGTTTCTATAAATTCTACACAGCTTGTAGGTGCTATAAAAGCTCCTGATGGGGAGTATACTTTCATTGGTCCCCAGGGATGTAGTGTGGTGGATTATGTCCTTGTTGCCCCCGAGATCCATGATAGTGTGGTTCATTTTCAGGTGGCCGCCAATGCACTCTCTGACCATTT
This sequence comes from Sphenodon punctatus, assembly GCA_003113815.1. Lineage (NCBI taxonomy): Eukaryota > Metazoa > Chordata > Lepidosauria > Sphenodontia > Sphenodontidae > Sphenodon > Sphenodon punctatus. The sequence goes on along the minus strand of QEPC01009412.1, from coordinate 508,178 downwards.
GCCATTGACCTTGAGTTTCCATTTCCGGAGGATCGCAGGGGGAGTGAAGCGCCCGTACAGCTGCAGATTGGTTCCACTCCTTTCACTTACCATAGGTGGGGCAGTGCCCAGGTGCGGGCCTGGGAGTCATTGCTGGGCTCAGATACATGTGCAGACATGAGAAACCAGCTGGTTGACAGTCCAGATGATGGGAGAATGGTCACCGCGTATAATAGCCTAAGTTCCTTTTTGGGCACGCAACTCCTTGAGGCTGCCATAAAAGTTGATCGTAAATCCCCTAGTCAACTATCCCAGAGATGGTTTGATTCTGAATGCCAATGGGCTAGGAATAGGGTAATTAAAATGTACAGAAGTTATTGGTCTGGGGCTTTATCCTCCCTCCCGCAACAGTATTTCCAACAGAGGAAGGAATATAAGATCCTTCTTCGGAAAAAGAAGCACCTCTATGTTGATGCTAAATGGCAGAACCTCCTGACAGCAAGCAGCGCCAAAGATTCCAAAACGTTTTGACGCATAATAAATGGAACAGTTGCGGGACTGAGAGTTGGTCGCCTCGAGCTATTAGATGTTGGAGAGGTGGGGTAAAAATATTGTAATAAATAAATAAATAAATAAATAAATACATTTACTATAATTAAAATAGAAATGACTGTACAATTCACCATAGTGGAGGAAGACCAGGTCACCTGCACCTGCTCAGTCCACTGTCCATTAGAAAGTGCTGTTGAAGGGAACCAATAGGACAGTCATGGGGAGAGGTGTGGGCAAAGGAGAAGAGGGGGAAGAGGGGGCAGCCATGTGAAGGACAAGGGAGGCATGGGGTGCAGGAAAGGGAACAACTCTCTCTCTCACACTCAAACACACACTTGACTTTCTCTCTCTCACACACACACACTCTCATACACATAGACAGACACATTCTCTCACATAGACATACATAGACAGACACACACTCTGACACACACACACACACACACACACACACACACTCTTCCACATACTCTCTCTGATTTCTCACACCCATAGACACACACACTCTCTCACAGACACACATGCATAGACAGATACACACACACACACACACACACACACAATGTCTTTCTCTGTTTATCTCTCTTTCACACACACACATAGACAGACACACAATCTCACACAAAGACACACACTCATACACACTCTCTTACACACACGACAGATACAGATACACAATCCTTTTCTCACATGGACACACATACATAGACAGACACACACACAAATACACACTCACACACACTCTCTCTTACACACACACACACACACACACACACACACTGATCTGTTAAGGATAGGGGGGAATTGGAGGGGGAGAAGGGAAGGAATTCAGTCTCTCTCCACGTACCCCCCTGAGCTCAGCACCAAATGGGGTTTAAAGTTATGGAAGAATCCCAAAGCTATATAGTATTTTGGCCTACAAATCCTTGAGAATACTTTAGGCCTAAGATTCCATTACTATGTAATGCAGCTTGCCTTTTGCTCAAGTAACCTATTAAGAAAATAATGCTGCAAAGCTTTCCAGGAGGTTTTCTGTTGACATCTTTGTGCTGGCTCTTATCTATATCTAATGCTGACACATGTGTATGTGGGTTTTTTGTGGTTAGCTACATTTCCAGATATCCTGCTACACCCATGTGCCCCCTCCTCCCTAGTTTCGAGGAACTGGACTTGCTTACATCAACAACCCAGTAACGAGAAGTATTTTTGTCAGATATGGTTATGTGTGTACATGTATGATTAGATCCCGACCACGTGTGGTTGCTTGTTTACTACTGGGTATATAAGAAATCTCTCTGCTGTAAGGCAGGGTCCAGTGGTAACAATACCAGTGGCTCCACAGCTGTGCATCTGAATAAACCTGATGGAACGTTCCGGCTGCAGCCTCCTCTCATTTCAGCCTGAAAATCCACGACAAAGTATTCCCTCAGGATCTTGTGTGGCTCTAATACTCCCATATGGGAGAAGGCCAGATCATCATAGGGAGCAGGAATCAGGAATGCCAACCTCAGGGCTCTCACACCCAGCATTGTACACAAGCCACCACCCAAGGTGCAACTCCCATACACAGACACTTGGGAATTCAGGGTGATCCAAACAGTGAAGGTCAGGGGAGAAGAAGCCCAGGGCAACATATAGGAAGGGAGGAAGGTTAGTCATTCTGGGTCCGAGGAACAGGGAAGGGCCTATGTCTCGAGGTTGGGGGGGGGGAGGAGGAGGGAAGTTATATCAAACACTCTACACAAGCACCCTCTCGCTCTTTCACTTGCACAATCACACCGTCAACACTCACCAACCACGCACCCTCTGCACTCTGTCACTACTCCAACGGTTTCCAATAATTACAGTCACACAAGGGCAAGTCTCTCACAGCAAGCTGATCACCGGAAAGATTACTGAGCATTAGCTGCCCCTTTTACCCTATGGGACCCCTCCCTGTCATGCACGCAGACATTCCGAGAGTTGCAATGCTGCCGGTGGCCCCGCCCCTCCGGGCTCAGCCTGCGCTACTTGGGGGCTCGTCTGCGCGTCTGCATCTGAATGCGAGGCGGGGCCTGGCAGTCCCACCCCACCTGCGCCACTTGCAATCTCCTGGATGCTGCTGCAGCTGTGCTAGGAGCACCAGCATGAGCCCCACCCCCAGACAGAGCTGCGGCGATGCCTGACACCCACCCACACGTGTGTGCACTCTCTCTCTCCCACACACACAGACACACACTTACTCTCTCTCACACATACTCACTCTCTCACACACACACTCTTTCTCTCTCTCTCACACACATACACACACGCATTCTCTACTCTCTCACACTTACACACACACACACACAGACAAACACACACTCTCTCCCACTCACACAGAAAACACATAGTCACAGACACATCAGATGAACATGAACACCCCAACAATTAGGTTCCAGGGGGAAGGGGGAGGGAAACCAAGGGAAGAGAGCCCCAAGAAGATAGCAAACTGTGCCCTCAGACTCCCAGAGGGGAGCGTCTTCCTCCCAACCCAGACCCAGGATGAGAGAGTCCGATGACTCCTCCTCGTCGCTCCCTCAGCTCCATCCTGTGGCCCTGACTGACAGTCTGACTGAGACTTGCAAGGTTGCAGCTCAGACAATGGAACCCCTGCCCTGCGAGCACACTGTACAGGCTCAGCTCAGAGCTCACTGCTCAGCTGCTGCCTCTGGATGTCGTAGCGTCCAGGAGGACGCTGCTCATTCACTGCCTGCCTGGACGCACCCTCACACAAGCCTTGCCAGCGCTGCCTCATTATTGAGTGGTGTGATGTGGTCATGTGTGAGCCTCCGCCGCATGCCAAAAGTGCCCCCCACCCTGCTGCGGACTCTGCACTATTCACTTCAGTGCTCACTTAAGTTCCCCCACTGCCACATGGCTGCACACAGATGCACTCAGGCTATTTCCCAGAGGCGAGGCAGGCAGAAGCGTGGCCTCAAAAAGACAGAGGGCAAATTCTGGACAACACACGGTACGGTTCCTGTCCCATCCCGGACAGTCCAAACTGTCAGAAAAAGAGGACTGTCCAGGATAAAACTGGGCAAATGGCCACCCTCCTCACTTATGGGCAGTTACTGAGGTCTATGAGGACCAGCCCCAGACCGGGGTCAGGTAAAGCAGGCCATTAAACGTGATGGCTCACTCTACCCTAGTCTGGAGTCGTGTTTCACAGGTTGCGGCAGCGCTTAGTCCAGGCTGTGCCTCTGCAATGGGCCCAAGTCACAGCCTGGACTAAAAACCACGACGGCCTGTGCAAACTCTGGGTCCAGTCCAGGGAAACATCTGACGGGTCTTTTCAAACATGATGGGACCACAGGTGGTCATGTGGGTCAAAGTGTGGCTGCCCATGGTACTGTCACGTTTGAAAATACCCAGGGAGCAGCACAGCTCCAAACTGAATATGTACTGCAGTTTTGAGGTTCCAGTTTGAGATCTTGGGTATTATGTTTTTCAAGAAATGTTGGGCTCACTCAAAATCTGACCTAGTATTCGTATTTCGAATATGGAACCCGGAAAGTTCTTTTTTGCATTTATTTGTATTTTGTCAAAACGCGAATGCCTGCAACTCTCCTCTCCCCACCCTGAATGCATGTGGCTCCCCCCATTCCCTACACTCCTCTGGAGTGTCCAGATAATTTGTTTGTTTGTTTTTCTGCATTGAGAATAAGAAGCTGAAAAGAATTTCTGAATTCAGTTCATGAATTTGGGGCAGCTCGACTGCTGATGGCAAATATACTGACAATTTCAAAGGGATCGATCAGGTAAGCAATCCTGATTTTATTGGGGGATTATAACAACCAAATTGTTTATGCTGGACCCCTGACTGGTTAATCCCTTTATGTACACACCTGTGCCAGCTTTTAGCACAGTCCTGTTTATTGTTTACACACACATCAGAACAAGATGATGGCACAGTTCATAGGCTAAAACTACAAATGCACAGGAAAGATGTGGAGCGAGAAGCTGCCTTGGGCATTGACTAATCCAGATGAAAGCTGAAGCCTTCTGGAGAATTTAGTTGTTTATTTCTGACCCACTATTGATGCTGTTAAGCACAAAAGGGCAGAAATGTTGAAGATACACTCGGAAGGGGAAAGAAAGAAATCCCACTTTAGATCAGGGCTCTCACACCGAGACGACATGTGAAATAAAGAGAGAGTGTTTATGTCAAAATCAATGGACTTTACCAGTGATTTTCTTCATCTCTTTTGTAAGAATAGCAGATGTTTGTGTCTGGAAAAAGCTTTTAGCCTCACAGTCCTGCACAGCAATGGCCTTGGAGTTCCAGAACTGCTGTTTCCCATCGGCTAGGGCTCCCTGCCCACTTTAGATATTGTTCACACCCTACTTTTTTCTGAGACAGTAATTTCTTGACTTGCATTACCCTCGCTTGTGCTCAAACTAGGGCTGAACAAGCTGCAATTTTTTTTTACTTGCAAGAAATTTTGCCATATCATATGCCATACCATAGCTCAACTGTTTCCCAGTACCAATGCAATTTCTCAATTCTTGCAATACCGAGAAATGCCGTCCCGGTTTATCAACTTTCCGCTTACTCCGTACCGTTCATTTACCACTTACTGCATTGCTGAAGGTACTGTTTTATTTATCTGGGTTTGTTGTTTCTGCATTTCTGAGCCAATCACTATGCGAATAGCCAACCTCTTGACCTCCCCCCAGTGCCTCCAGTCAGGATTATTTTTCTATGTTGTCCCCTTTGCTTTGACCAATCTGCAACTGGATTGCAGATTTGTAAAGGAATCTGGTATGCAGTTGCAGATTCGTCAAAGCAAAGGAAACAACACAGAACAACAATTCAGACTGGAAGTGGTGGAGTGGAGATTAAGGGGCACTTGGGGGAGGTTAAGGGGTTTGGCTATTCACACAGCGATTGGCTTAGAAATGTGGAAACTAAACCTGAAACAAAAAATCTCAGGGAGTGCTGCTTCCATCAGAAGCAGGACATTTGCCAAGATTCACATGACACAGAAACTCGCAAGCTTTCCTGCTATTTTTGCCATTTCCCGATATTTTGCACACATTGACCAGGGCTGCCATGGGCCAGTCCCAAGCTCTGTGTGTACCCAGCGTGCACTCCCAGGGGCTGTGGAGATGAAAAATTTCTGGCCAAGCACGAAGGAAGTGCTGGGAATTTCCAAATGTGCTGTAAAACTCTCATCAAATTCCTGGAAAGTGATGAAAAAGTCCCAGAAAGTGCTGAAGATGATGAAATGTCCTGAAAGGGGACAAAAGTGATGGAAAAGTCCTTGAAAGTGATGAAACAAATGGCAGAAATGCGAAATCACCAAAAACTGGTGAAGTACTGACAGACACTCACAAGCACTCCTCAAAAGTCACAATTTCCCTTGGGAACAGGAACATTTGCTCTCATCTTAGCCCTAGTGGAAACAACAACTCAGATGTAAAATGGCACCCTTAGCAATGAGGTAAGCAGTAAATAATGGTACCTGGTAAACAGTAACTGGAAAGTCAGTAAACAGGATCCTGGTAAGCAAATTATCAGAAAATTGAGAATAGAAATTTTTACTGAGGCAATGTCAAGTATCAAGAAGTTCTCAATTCAATCAAGACTGTATCGAGAAATGGGATTTCAACAAAATTTCCTGTTTTGGTGAAATCTTGTTTCAGCCCTAGTTCACACCTCACATTTTCTGAGGCAGAAATCATGTAATTTGTGTTACCCTCACCTCATCTATTGGGCCAGCTTCAGTTAGTGGAGGTGCAAGCTTTTGGATCTCACAGGGTTCTTTGCCAGGCAAGTCAGGAGTAAGAACTGCAGGAAAACATGCAGTGTCCCTGTTCTAGGACAAATTGACAAACTGAATACTAACAAGTCACCAGGGTCAGATGGCATTCACCCCAGAGTTCTGAAGGAACTCAAATATGAAATAGCAGACCTACTGTTAGTAATTTGTAACCTGTCACTAAAATCTGCCACTGTACCCAAGGACTGAAGGGTGGCAAATGTAATCCCGATATTTAAAAAGGGATCCAGAGGTGATCCTGGAAACTAAAGACCAGTAAGCTTGACATCTGTGCCGGGCAAAATGGTGGAAACCATCATTAAGGACAGAATTACAGGGCATGTTGACAAACATGGCTTAATGGGGAAGAGTCAACAAAGATTTAGTAAAGGTAAGTCATGCCTCACTAACCTGTTGGAATTCTTTGAGGGTGTAAATAAGCATGTGGACAAGGGATACCCAGTAGATATGGGGTGAAAACAGACATGATGCTAACCACCCTTTAACAACCCTTGGTGGTTATTTATGCATGTTGCAGGGCTGTATTGGTGCCCTATGCAGCCCTGAAACATGCATAAATGACCACCAAGGGTGGTTAAAGGGTGGTTAGTGTCATGTCTGTTTTCACCCATAGTGTACCTGGATTTCCACAAAGCATTTGATAAGGTCCCTCATGAGAGACTCTTGAGAAAATTAAAAAGTAATGGGCTAGGAGGTAATGTCTTACTATGGATCAGAAACTGTTTAAAAGATAGAAAGTAAGGGTAGGACTAAATGGTCAGTTTTCACAATGGAGAGATGTAAAAAGTGGTGTGCCTCAGGGATCTGTATTCGGACCAGTGGCAGCTCCCCCTGTAGGAAATTTGGGGCAGTGCCCCCCAAAGCACTGCGGGGCCACCAACGCCGAAACTGTTTTGAGTTTAAAAAAAAAACAAAACGCACCTCTTATGACAGCTACAGCAGTCTCTGAGCTGCTGCAGAGGCTGCTGTAGCTGTCACTGTGTTCTTCTCCCTTCGGGGACCCACCCACTCCACTGGGAGTGGCTCCCCGAAGGGACAAAAAGGCTCAGCTGCTCAGCCTCCCAAAGCATTTTCCTATGGAAAACGCAATTTGGGCGGCTGAACTCCTCCGTCCACAGCACGCATGGGACGTGCTGTGGAGGGAGGGACAAAGCCTTTCCATTGCGCTCAATGGGCGCAATGGAAGATCTCGCCAGGGTGGTCGCGCTGACTGCCCTGGTGAGATAGCTTGACTCGGGGGACTGAGGAAGGGAGGAAGTGCGCATGAACGCTTCCTCCCTGCCTCAGTCCCCTGAGAGTCTCAGAGGAGTCAGTCTGTGCCAGCCTGCGTGCCAGTTCCCGCTGCCGCTCCTGCTGCCATTGCCACTCGCTGCTCAGAGCGGGGGGGGGGCAGCAATGGCAGCGGGAGTGGCAGCAGGAACTGGACTGTTTGTTGTTTTTTTTAAAAAAATTGCCCACGCATCCTGGCCTAGCCTGGGAGGACGGCCACCAAGGAGGAGAAGAAGAAGCAGTAAGACTCAGAGCAGACAAGACTGGCTGATTCCTCCCTCCCCCACCCTGTACCTGATCTCCACCCCCCCTCCACACACACCCCCTGCATCCTCCCCCTAGACTGACCCTGTTTTCCCCCCACCCCGCACCCACCCCTAGGCTGTTCCCCTTCCCCCCCCCCCTGCATCCTCCCCCA
>QEPC01009412.1:486661-499586 GCA_003113815.1 Sphenodon punctatus | reverse complement strand
CCCCCCCCCCGTGTTTTCTGTGTTTCCCTGTGTTTGGAGTTTATACATTATTTATTTTAAGCTTGATGTGCATGTAGACTGTGTTTTCTTCCATCCTATGTTAACCCTGGGAACTCCTTGCTGCTGTGTTTTGCCAGTGTTTTCTGTGTTTTCCTGTATTTTGGGTTTATACATTATTTATTCTAAGCTTGATATGCATGTAGACTGTGTTTTCTTCCATCCGATGTTAACCCTGGGAACTCCTTGCTGCTTTGTTTTGCCAGTGTTTTCTGGGTTTCTGGTTATGCCATGCCACTGGCCTACCATTGCCCTGGCTCCGCCTACCATTGCCCTGGCTCCACCAAAAGATATCACTGTACTCGTTTGTCTCTATTTGCCTCTATTTGGGACCAACACGGCAACCATACTATCTCTGCACTTAATGTCAGCAGCACATTTTCTGAGGTAGTAACCCCTAGCTCACCTTACCTTCACTTGCACTCATGCCAACACCTTTTCTGAGGTAGTAACTGCCCCACCCCCAGTTCACCTTACCCTCACTTGTTTTCATGAGCTGAGGGATTAACATGAGGGTATGGTGGAAGGGTAAGGATGGTAAGCAAACAAGAAGGGTAAAACAAGAGAGGGAAGGTCCTACTCTGGAGGACAAGCTTGCACCCAGCATGGCTCAGCTGCACCGGTCACATGTCTGGAGGATGTCTCTGTGCTTGTGTCCAAGTAAACCTCTGTTAGCTCATTTCCCAGCTGATGGCTGTTGCCCTTGCCATCTCTGTGAGCACATTCACACATTCAGCAGACCAGCGCTTCTTTCTTTTCCCCGCATCTTACCTTGATGTGTGAAAGACTCTTTGTGATTCTTTAACCGTGCTTGCGTTTGTTTTTTATTTTTAAGTGCATTGGCAAGCAGCCAAAACCTATCTTTACAAGAGCGGGTTTACAATGACCTGCATAAATCCTCTTGTTGGAATGTCGGGGCTAGTCAGTATCATGTCAGTTACACAGCGCCCCGCTTCCCCGGCTCTCGGCTCCCAGAGAGGGGAGAGGAGCGGAGCCAAGAGCCGGGGAAGCGGGGCACTGTGTAACTGACACAACACTGGCCAACTTCCCCAGCTCTCGGCTCCACTCCTGCTCTGCTGCCGCTCCTCCTCCTCTCCCCCCACCTGAGTACATTCAAATGCTGCTTTTCCTAAATGCAGTCAATTTCAAAATGTGTTTAAATAAACCCAGTGTGACTAGTGCATGGGTTTATTTAACTGCATTTTGAAATTGACTGTATTTAGGAAAAGCAGCATTTTAATGTATGTGTGAATGCACTCTAAGTCTTTCACACACAGTTTCCCACACTCTCACACACTACTGTATCTGTCCCTCTTCTCTCTTGCTTTCCCATGCAGGCAATCACACTCTCATTCACACACAATTTCTCACCTGTAGCAGTTTTTCCTTGTGTGCAAACAGTCTCAAATGCACACATGCACCCCCTGTTCATATTAATCTAAAAAGTGTGCAGGAACTGACTGATTCTCTCTCTCTCTCTCCACACGCACGCACACAAACGCACTGTTATAGCACTGCTTTAGCTCACATTCTCTGTTCTTCACCAGTGCCAAATTCAGGGAAATTGGGGCCCTGTACAAAATGGTGGTGCAGACCCCCTCCTAGCACAGGAATGTTTGACAGACACACAGTGACTCGCCCATTAGAAAAAGGAAAATGTTACCAGAATTATTTTTTTAATGTTCATTTAAATTTCACATTCCCTTCCAAGGCCAGGACTTCCTGCATTGCAGGCCCTGTGGGCCCATATGCTACACATACCTTGTGACTTCTAGTTTACCCATGAGCCCCATGTGGATGGGCCCCTTCCTGAGTCTCTCCTGGGCTTTCCATAGGCTGGAATTCCTCACATTTGAGGCCCTGACGGCACATATTTTATGCCAGTACTTCTCACAGTCCTGTTGTCATTTCAAGTTTATTCACGGACCCCGCCCCTCTCCGGTATTGGGAGCCCTGGGGGGCACCCTGTTGTACAGTCTGTACATGCCTAGATCAAGCCCCGGCCCTGATTTCCCACTCAGCATTTGGCTCTCAGATACACATGGTCTCACGTGGACAGAAAACTGCACCTCCTGTTATTCACTAGCATTCACTAGTTCAGTAGGTCAACAACTTTTCAGACAACATTTCCCCCTTTCTTTGTCTCTGGATTTGATACACCCCTCATCCCAATTCCCTCTTGCCCTCCTGTCCACTTCCTCACCAACCTTTGTCCTTTTCTTGCTGCTGCTCAGAATAATCCCAAGACAGTGCTGACTCGCGCACTTCTAGAACACCAACCGTGATTAGTGGATGCCACCATTTTGAAAATGTACTCTAGATCAGCTAAGAGAAAGCTAGGGGATTGGCAGCTGTCCCCTTTTTCATGCCCCCTATGACATATTCTCCATCCCCTGGTTTCAGACTCGGACCACTTTTAAACGAGGCACTTAGAAGCGCCTCCTGAGTTCCGTGTTCAGAGAAAAACCACACGGGGAGTGTTTACACGCTCCCCATTCTGCCGGAAAGGATGTGCTGTCCATTGTTGGTGGTGGCGGTGACTGGAAATGCGGGGTTTTGTAGAGGCACGTTCTGAAAGCCTCACTTTTCAAGCTTTCAGAACGCGCCTCTTCAAAGCCCCGCGTCTCCAGTCACCGCCGCTGCCGAGAACGGGCAGAAGGTCACTTCCAGTAGCGTGGGGAGCGTGTAAACACTCCCTGCATGGCTTTCCTCTGAACACAGGACTCAGGAGGCGCTTCTAAGCGCCTCATTTAAAAGTGGCCTCAGTGCACTAATTCACAGTCTATATGTCATACCCTTTCTGTCTCTCAACACTAGAGGCATAGCTACATTGGCATGGGCACCGGTGCAGAGGATGGTTGCCCTATCTCCCCTTCCCCTTGAATGAAGCTTCTCTCTTCCAGACCTTACTACTACATTCTTGTTAAGTGCACTGTGTGCTCCAGCCTCAGCACTCAGCAAATCTTCAGTGGATGCTGCTACAAAATACCCATTTGCCTATGCATGGGTCCCCAGACCCTAGGCCCAGTGAAGCTGCACTACCTGCATGTATTAGAGCTACAGCCTTATCTTGTACATGGACACACAACCTCTCTCTCTCACACACACACACACATTCCCAAGCTCTCTCCCTCTCTCACAGATGAAATTCCCTTTCCTGTACTCCATTCCTCTGCACTCCACAACCAGACAGAGCAAAACAGTATTTCAAAAAACCCCAATGCAACAAGGCAGGCCACGCACCTTTTGATTGGTTGCATTCAGCTTGACTGTTTAGAAGCCAAAACAGTTCTCTTCATGCCATAAAGCAATCTTCTTATCAGAGACAAACTGAAGGTTAAATTGCAGCGCTCGGGAACCATACCATCCCTGCGTATGTGCAGACCCTCAGAGGTAAAACTGCCCCTTTAGCAATCACCGTTCACCAGACTGTCACACTGGGAGCTTGATTTCTTTATGGTGCGTCATTATTTACAACTGTGTGGGTGGAGGGCACTTGCATTTTTATTTGGGAGCATTTGACACTTAGGACTTTTTTATATTCACAAAGATAATCTGCATACTAGTTCCCATGAATGAATATCTGAGTTTGTCCTTGTTACCATTGTGAAATTTGCATATTTGCTCCTTCATTTTGGCATTTTGTTATTTCATTTGTTCCAGTGGTACGATTTGGTGGCTGTAGTCTTTATCAGACACAAAAACTAGGGAAGAAACAGGTACCCACAAAAAACAGTTATACCCGTGGAAGTTGTGCTACCTGAAACTGTCTCAGTGGGCTGGTCACTGCAAGGTACCCACGTAGTGCTTGATGAATTACCCACATTACCAAGTAACCAGTACTGATTCATGGTTCTTCCATTTTGCATTATTTTACCAAGTTACCATTGTTCCATCTGTTTACATTCATCGATTCATTGTTCCATGGCCCCTCTTGTTGTGTGTGCACAATGACAAAAATATCAAAACACAGGTAACTGTAAAGATTCTTTAAAAAGTAAACATTCAGTTGAAATTAGTCAGTAAAGTCAGTTACTTGATAATGGTAATACATGGTATTTTGAGTTGTTGGTTAACCATCTTGATATGTCAATGCCGACTGAGTAACCAATTGCAGTATTACCCACAGGTACAAAATTTGCTACCCCTTTCCACTCTAACTAAGGTATAAGTGGATTATTCCTTTATTTGTTCAGAAATGTTACTGGTTCACAAGTCAAATATCAGAATTCCTGTCATGCAGCAGAAATATACCAATGGTTAAGTGCAGTAGCAACTTTTGCAGTGGCAGCTTGTATGATCAGGAAAAATATCAGGTCACTTTCTCTGGGATGAGTTTTTATAATTCTTTTCCTTTGGGATGAGGTTTTTTTTAAAATAATTCTGTCCAACCCTGATTACTTGATTATGAGTGTGGCCCTAAGGTCAAGTGCTTAGGTATGTTATGTATTAAATATTTGGCTCATATGTTTACTGTAATGCTTTCAAGATGGTATTAATTTATTGAGGGGATAAAACGTCTGGAATTTAACTTCCTCCCCCCTGCTTCATGGGGTGGGGTATCTGTTCCCATGACACTGGGGAGGAAGGGGGCAAGGCCTAGGCCCTTCTGTGCCCATGCAGAAGGTGGGGGAGCAGGTTCACCAGGGAAGGTTACCTAGCAAGCCTTCTCTTTTGGCATGAAGGAAAGCCTCACAACACAAGGCTTCCTGGTCACCATTTCAGGCAGCACTGCTTCCATGGCAGATGCAGCCAGGGCAGGGAGCAAGGAAGCTACATGGGCAGGAGCTCACACCAATGAACTGGAAGCTGGCAGCTGGCGAGAGGTGGGGAGTGTTAATGCTGGGGTAGGCTGGAGTAGAACTAGTACCGATCAGCTGATTGGCTCTGCTTTAAGCCTTGTCGCAGTGGCAGCAGTAAGAGCAGGCTGGGATCATCTTCCCTCCCCCTTCCCCCCCATTAATGCCAGTGAAGGGGAAAGGGCTTGAGCACCCCTCCCGCCATCCCACCATAGTTCGCTGCAGCCATTCTCCCCTGCAGCTGGCAGGGCACGGATGAAATGCCTTGGTGCATTTCTCCACCCCTCCTCCCTCTCTTGCACAAGGCAGTCGGGGCATAGGCAAGGGGAACTTCCAGCAGGGGGTCAAATAGGTGCTCTCTGCCCCTCCCCTTCATCAATTAAAAAAAGGTTAAACAGGAGATTACATGGGGTCAATTTCACCCTTGCCACCAAGAGGGAGTTCTTCACTTCCAAAGCTACTGGAGGCTGGTGGCCCCAGTGGAGAACCATACCCCGTAAAGCCCCTGGAAAGAAGAAGACACCCACCCACCCCCACACACACCGGGAGGGGCAAGGGGAAGATGCAAGGGGTATCTATCAACCCTGGGATCCATTAGGACGTTCACATTCCAGACCTATGGCTCGAATGTATCAGCAATACCAAGAATGTTCCCAGGGCTGCCAGTGGCCACCTATTGGCTAAGGGGGTGTGGAATGTCAGTATAAAAGCCAGCAGGCAGAGAAGGGTACACACGGGATGGTTTGGCACGCTGCGATCACAATGTGGGACAATGTTGTCGGCTCTCAAACATATTTCACCACATTTGCACCCAGTGCTTGGGTTTACATGTGGCATCTAACTTCAATAAATTTGGTCAGTATGGCACCAGGAGTAGGTAGTAAGGTGCCAAACATATCAGAAATACCTCCAATGCCGTCAACAGCCAAGGCCTAGGAAAGGGTACCAATCCCAGTTTGACCTGGGGCACTTGAGCACACCGTGCAATATTACCTTGACCGACTTACAGTGGCTTATGTAATACAAGAATTCAGGGAAGAGTTTAGGAAACCAGAAGTTGGGGTGAGGTCTCATAAAAGGGCATCCAATCTCAAGTCGGTGTTGGGAAATGAAAGCGCAGTGATGGCCAAGATCAAGGAGATATGGAAAGGAAGGATGATTGTCCCTTTCATCTCCCCTCTCTTGCTCCCTGGTCCAACAGGACTGGCCCTGCTGGTACACCGCCTCCCCTCTCCTTCCAAGTTGGGCATCTTGAGGGTATAGTGAGAGTCTGAAAAGAAGCCCCCTATCCTTTTAAAAAGGGGGCTAGAAACACTGAAGGTTGGAACCTGAGTTATCTCAGGGGTCTTCCAGGTCGGTTAAATAGTTGGGGATATTATTCCTCCCGCTTCCTCCCTCCTGACTGTTATAATTGGATAATAAAGAGTGTGGCCTGTTAAATCCACATATAGACCCTTTTCACACAGGCTGCAGTGCCATCATTGTGTGCCATGGTCCGTAAACTAGGTGGGTGGGAAGTTCTGACGGGTGCACATACCGACCTCCCCCCACTATCACTCATTACCTATGCACAGAGGCACCTCCATTTTGTCTAGTGCCTCCGTGCATGGGGGATGGGTGTAGATGGGTGTGCATGCATGTGCACAGGAGAATGCACGCACACACACACTCAGGAGACGGTTCAAACGAGACGCACCCATGCATGAACACCCAGTTTTCTGGGTGTTCATGCATGAGTGCCGCCTGTGTAAAAAGGGCCTAAGGCCACTTTTACACAGATCCCACCCACCCACGAACACCCGGAAACATCCATCGGATGGGTGGGAGACCGTCCATGTAAATGTTCACAAGTGGGTGGGGGTGTGTGCCTGACCCACCCATCAACACCCACCAACACCCAGGGAGCAGCCATGAGGGAGCTGGCACCCTCAGTGGGTGGAGATGGGTGTTCAACACCCGAGTGTCCGTGTAAAAGTGAAAACACCCAGATCCACGTGGAGCAGACCGGGGGAGCCCCACCACGCCGGCGCCATGGGGCACGCGCCGCCATGCAGACACATCCATGGGGTGGGGGGAATGCCAGATGTCCAGCCAAGAGCCTGTAAAGGAGGGCTGAACCACAACACACACGCGTGGGCTTCCACAATGGCAACCAGGAAGGCCAACGAGAAGGCAAAGGGAGCTGATGCCACCCCATGCGTGGCAAGGGGTCGAGTGAGCACAGGGACCTAGGAGTACCCGGGGGGGGAGAACCCTGGCAAGGCGGTGCAGGGGAGGTGCCCCCCAGGCAGAAGGCACAATGGGGGGGCTGGACTGCCAGTACAGGGGGCGCCCAGGCCCGGAGGCTTGAGGGGGGTGCCCTGGCAGGGGGAAAGGGGGGATGTGCCAGAATGTAACACAGCACACATGTCCCGGCACAGGGAAGAGGGGCCACACCAAACGCCCCCCCGGTCGAGGACCCCCAACCCAGCACATATAAGGAGCATGGCCCGAGGAGCAGCAGCAAGAGTGAGGTGAGCGTGAGGGAACCAACCCCCTCCCCCCCAGGATAGGAGGGCCATGCTCCAGACCCGGCACCATGGGCCAGGGAACACAGGGCAGGGGGAAGCCACATAACCTGGTCCCCCGTCTCCACAGGACAGCCCCCAGACAATGGAGCACTGCACCACCAGGACGATGTTCAAGGAGGGCCCCCCAGACAGCCAGGTGAGCAGGCAGAAACTCCAGGGGAAAGAGGGGGCAGGCCCCATGGGTGCACGGAGGGGGCCAGTAGGACCCGGAGTAACCCCTAATGTACTACTCCCAACAGGACACGACCACCACCATGACTACCACATCCCATGCCGCCAATCCGCCAAGCCGGTCAGCCCCCCACACGTGGGTCCCAAAAGGGGGAGCCCTGGTCAAGGCAGGAGATCAGTGACTTCATACACATGTGAGGGTCTGAAAGGGTCCAGCACAACCTGATCCACAACTACAAGACCAGACAGGAGATGCAGTGGCAGGGGTACAATAGCGATGTCAGTCACTCAGTGCTTGCAGCAGGCAAAGGACTTGAGGTCCGGATATAAACATAGCAAGGACAACAATCTCAAGTCCAGCTGGGCCATGCGCACAACCAAGTTCCAGGAGGAGCTGAACAAGTTCCTCTGCATGGACGGGGACATTGTGGCCTCCCGCACACATGGCAGCGCTTTCGTCAGGGGCAGGAGCAGGGCCACCACACAACCCCCTTGGACAGACCCCACAGAGTGGGGGAGGGGGCAGAGGTGCCCCTGGCAAGGCCAGCCAGGAAGCGGGAAGGGACAGACCTGTCCCACAGGGGGAGGAGGCACTCCGGGGATCTGAGCAGCGGACCACCACACTCAGTGCACACCCCCAACACCCATAGGCCTACCGGCCACAGGGACAGGGGGTGCACTCAGAGCAAGCGGAGACCCAAGACGTCCCCCAGGAAGTGGAGGAACAGGATCCAGGTATGATCGTCCTAGCGGGGCCAGGGTGGGGTGGGATGGGGAACGGCTCAGACAGAGGCATGGCGGATGGGGCCGTGGGCCGGCAAACACTAATGGTACCCCTTCCCATTTCAGCACAAGGCATCCTGGAGGTGCACAAGGTGGAGGATGTGGAGGAGGAGGAGGACAAGGCAGGCCCGGCAGCTTCACCACCACCAGGTGGGTGACCCTCCACGACGGGGCACACCGGCCAGGGCACCAGGCCAGGTGCGGAGGGGGACAGTGGTACAGGGGGGGGGCGCACCAGGGGCAAGCAACCACAACCAGCAGGGCCCAACAAGGGCGGGGGTGTGAGGGGCAGGTGGGAGGGGATGTTGGGCCCACAGCGGCTCCCACGGCACACCTGACCATCAAGGGCCCCTCCCGCTGTGATCAGCTGCCGGGGGGCCATCCCAGAAGAGGGCAGGGCAGGTGGATCCCACAGGGGAGGGCTGAGGGGAGCTGCCACACTGTGAGGGCCGCCCCACCAGGCACCCCAGGTCAGGCGGTAGCGGGCAGCGGGGCACACAGGCTGGAAGTACCAATGATGTTTCCAACCTCCCATTCACAGACCAAGCACCCGCTCACATGAGGGGAGCAGTTGTTGACAGCATGGACCAGAACCGGGAGATGCGGGCCAAGAACCAGTGCTGGAAGGAGGACCTAGGCAGGGAGCTGCTGGAGGAGTCGCAACGGTTAGCCAAAGTGCACTCCCAGGAACTCACTCTCACCAGGGAGCATATCAGAGGGGAGGGGGAAAGGGAGCGGGAGATCCTGGCTGCCATGATGGCCTGGTCCCGCACAAAGCACCTCTGGGACAGGTGCCAGGCTGTCACTCTCCAACGTGAGCAGCGGCGCGCCTATGACGGGCTGGAGGGTCAGGCCACATGGCTCATGGACCTCATGGAGGAGGCCATGGAGGCCCTGCGGCATGACCCCCAGTGCAACAGGACCCACCATGCCGCTGAAGGAGGGCCGGCAGCCGACCAACACCATGGTGGCTTCCTACTGGTGCAGGAGACCCCACTGCACCTCGGCCATCTGTGGTTCCCCCAGCAGCAACCCTACCCAGTCCTGGTCGACAGGGATCCCCCCACACACACATAGGGCAACCGGACCTGCTTTCAGGGCTGCCCTTCCAGCCCGCACCCCCTGTGGTCCCGCCTCCACTGCCACCCCAACCCCTCCACTGGGAGGCGACATCCCAACCCCAGGACCGTGCACCCCAGGACAACCAACCACACATGGTGGCCACCCCACCCCCTCCATTAAGGCCACAGCACCCCAGGCTCCTGGGGGTAGGGGGTTCAACACCAGGGGGACCCCACTGGGTATCTGGGCACCTGCATGAGACAGGACCCCAGTAGGGAACACATTGTAGAACCCACTCTGAGCACACACACTACACGAACTGCGGAGCAACGGCCATTGCCAGAGGCTCATGTACCTGCTCCGTGATGGTGTACTGGAAAGGGCATGTGCCATTATACCATGGGTGGGCCATCCAGGGGCTCGCACCAGCAGGGATCATTCTATGGCACATGTTATGCTCATGTGGGGAGTAGGGGTCTCCCTGGATGACCATGGGGCACCCAGTGGCCCAGGCTCCGACATGGGACAGAGATGAGTGCACACGAGGATTGCTTACCCCATTCTTGTTTCTCCACACAGGTACCGTCAGTGGAGGCCAGTGTGGAGCGGCCAGTGGATGACAGGGAGGCTGGGCCGGCCGGCCAGTGAGTGCTACAGTCAGCTGGAGTCAGGACATGCTGGCCTGTGAGCCCCGGTGGTGTAGCCTAGAGGGGAAGGAGACACCCCAGACATTAACCCCCCCCCTTCCGTTGTACAGTTTCCCCTCCAATAAATGTGTTGTACCTCTACCTTGCTGTCGCTTCATCTGTCCCGGGACATGTGGCTGGGGGGGTGGCATGCAGGGGGGCACCGGCATGTTGGGGGCTCTGTACAGTCCCTGCCCAGCTGATGGGGCCGGGGGCCAGCCCAGTGAGGCCTCATGCAGTTGAGGTGGCTGGAACAGGTGTATATTGAACCTGCACAGGCGAGCCAGCGAGTGTTGGCTGGCAGGGCTTTGCAGGGCCTGTGCACCCCATGACCGACAGCGAGGCGAGGGCACTCACACCCAGGCAACCCACAGGACCCATTCCCAGGGTCCCCTAGCCCACACATGGAATAGAGGCACGGTTGCAGGTAAAGGGTAGTACCCAGATTTATTGAAAGGGTTCACAGGCCTATGGACATGGGTGTGGGTCGGGTGCTACCAAGTGTTCAGCTGCCTGGGCAATGATGCGGTGGCAGATGGCATCCCTGTTCTCCTCTGAGATGTGCCGGAATGCCCCTCCGTAGGCATGTTGGTACAGGGGCACTGGCTCGGCCCTGTGTACCAGTGGTGGGTTGTCCAGCGCAGCACCCCCTGTCTCGCATACATTGTGCAGGATGCATGCTGCCAGGACGAGGATGGGGGTGTGGTCCAGGTCAAATCGGCTCCTGTTCATCAGGAGGCACCAGCGCATCTTGAGGAGCCTGAAGGCCTGCTCCACCACGCTGCGTGTGGACGACAGGCGCTCATTGAACAGGTGGTGGCCCGGGTTGCACGCCACTGGATAGGCCTGCAAGGCCGCCTGTGGGCGAGGGTAGCCACTCGTTCCGTGCTCAACCCAGTCGTGGCAGCCCTCCGTCTCTCGCCTGTTGCTTCACCGGAGCGGGCCCCACTCCTGCCATGGCCGGTTGATCTGCGGGGCCCTCAGCCAGGGGTGTACGGGAGGGGTGGTCGCCCTCTGCAGGCATGTTGTCGGTGGCCTTCTGGCTGAGCCCCGATGTGAAGCTGTTTTTGGGCGACCCCCTTTCAGTGGAGGATGGCTTCCAGCTCCCGTCGTGGTACATGTGGATGATGGGTCACCAGGTCGGGGCCCCAGCATGCCAGGGCTTGTCCCTCGAGCTCGGCTTCACCTCCCTGTGCCAGCCTCCTTGGGGGCACCCGTCCGCCGTTGTCGTGCTGTGGACTGCTGAGGAGTTAACGGCAGCTCGCCTGCTGATGAAGCTACCCGGGTTCAGCCTCACCTTGCTGTCTGGAGGTCTCCCTGTTGCTGCCCTGTACACCAGCAGCCTCCTGCATGCCCGCAGCATCCCACGAGTGCCCTCAGCCATGGGGGCTCTTCTGTGGGACCTGGGCTTGCTGCCCCCCAAGATTGGTGGCCCGCTCCGGACCGGGGACCCCTCCGCTGTGAAGATCACCACCCTTCGATCGGTGAGAGACCTTCCAACTGTGCAGGCTGCAGCTGCCGGAGAGGACCTCCTCCTTCCCCGCTTCCTGGTGGATGCTCATATGCACTCTCAAGGCTTCCGAAGGAGCCTGTTCACATGGGAGGGTCTAGCGCTGGGATCGCCACCCAAGAAGCACTCACCGGACCGTCCGTGAGTGGCCCCTCACCACCACCCACTCGCAGTCACCCCGGTGCCCTGGCCTGTGCTTTGCCTGCCCCTCCCTGTGCCTCTGATCGGGATGTGAGCTGCCGTCTGCATCGATGCTGGCTGCCACCTGGTTCCCTGAACCTCATCGCCCCCTCTGGGTGACCATGGCTCATTCCCGCTGGGGCTGCCCTGGTGCCCTCGCCCACTCTGCATGGCCGCTCCTGTGTACTCCTGTTGTGTGTCTTTTGCCCAGCCGTGGGTCCACCTGCGCCCCCCTGCTCTGCCTCTCTGTGCTTGGGGGACCCCGTTCCCAGGACACCAATAAAATTCTGTTATGTGATGGTCTGTCCTGCCTTGCTTCTGTTGCTGCTGGGGCGGCTGGGTGCCCCCTTCCCTTTGGCGGTCCTTCTTCCCCCATCTGTGTGGTTGTGTGCAGGGGGTGTGCTTGGTGCATACTGGTGGGCTACGGGTCTGTGGGGTGGGCACCGGTTGTGTGGTGTGTGTTCCCCTGGTGGCTTCCCTACTGGGCACTGCTGCCTGGGCTTGCTCAAGGGGTGTATTGGTGGTGGGCAGTTGGCCGGGCACCCCCTGGACTCACCTGTGCATTTATGTGGCCCTGACCCTCCCCTCTGCTCCTCTTTGCTGTCACCCCCTGTTGGTGCAGGCCGTCTATGGTGGTGACAATGGATTGGCGGTGGCACCATGGGCACTGGGCGGCTGAGCGTGAGCAGGGATTGTGGTGGCTCCAGTCTTTGGCCCAACTGATCCCCCTTGGTGCAGGGGTCTGGGTGCTCTTCCGGGTGGTGGCTGTTGGCGTGTGGGGTATGCCCCGGTGCTGTTACTGCCCCCAGCCCTCCCAGGGCCCGTTGGTGCAGGCATTCCTCATTGCCCTGTCCCTTCTCTCCTGCAGCTACTGTTGTCGTGCTGCTGTCAATCTTGCGCCTGAGCACTAGGGGTGGGAAACCGGTAGAATCCGGTATCCGATAATGCCGGTATCGGGCGTACCGGCATTATCGGATTCGGCCCGGTAATCCGGCCCCCGGTACCGGATTTCAGTGTGCCGGTTTTTTTATATTGCAGCCATTTTTAAATGGCTGCAATGTAAAAAAAATTAAAGCCCCAGCCAAACAGTTTTAAAAAAAAAAACCC
>QEPC01009412.1:446341-474295 GCA_003113815.1 Sphenodon punctatus | reverse complement strand
CTAATGTAAATAAATGAGAATATGGGGGTAGATGAGGGTTTGATGGGTGAAATAGGAGGAGGATGGCAGCAATGGATTGCGAAGCTGGAGTGGAAAATGCTGGGTGAAGAGGAGCCTTCTGAAACGCCTGCTGTTGGGAACAGTGACTAGCTCAGAAGGTATTGGGAATGGGGGAGGCAGAAAGTTTTGTTTCTTGCTGCGCCCGCCTCAAATCAAGCCCCATTGGCTCCATGCAGCCTAGCCCATGGCCAATTGCAGACTGCCAAGCCAGTGGTCTGAGGCGAAAAGAGATGGTGATTCGTCAGGCTGGTTGCTACTCGAAGCCACTCTCTCCACCCTCCACCCTTGGTGCCTGGAAGTCTGCTCCTAGCTGAGTCAAATGACTTCCACCTACATTTGGCCTTCCAGTGACCTGACAGACCATGTTTTAGCCACCCGAACACAACCGAACACGATCCGAACTTAACGAACTGTTCGGCCATTTCGTCGTTCGGTGTTCGGAGCTGTTCAGTGTGTTCGCCATTTCGCCGTTCGGTGTTCGGTTCCGTTCGGTATGTTCACGTTCAGGTTCGGGTTCATGTTCGGTTGTCCGAACAGGCCGAGTTCGGGCCGAACACCGAACTACCGAACCGCGTTCGCCCATCCCTATTAAGGACAATAATCCAAGCGTACACACAGCAGTGCTTGGTGGTCAAGAGGTTAGACTCCTTGCTCAGGAAGCCCGAGGTTAAGGGTTCTAGGCCACTATGCTGCTTCTGTCATCGAGTAGAAGAGAAAAAGGCTGTACATTTAGAAACTTTTTGTTGGTGCTGGCCGTGGAAGGTTCGCATTCATTCCTGTGCATGGGGCCCCGATCCTGGAGTCCGAGCACCCTCCGCATCTGCAGAGTGGTGCAGCATCATGCCAGGCCCATAACACCTGGGGGTTAATGGACAAAAACATTCTCGGCTAGATGGCTTCTTTGAGAGCAGCAAGCTGCAAGGGCATGTTGGTTCAGAGGTGAGATCCTTGCTTGTGGAGCAAGAAGGCATAGACTCAAAAACCCTATGGTGCTGTTGTCGAGAGAGAAGAAAAAAGGCTGTCTCACAGGGCTTGCAAAAACAGCCTTGAGAGAATGCGTATACAATTCAAGTTCCCAATATGCTTTGTTTACTGCTGCTGAGGGCAAATGAAAAGGGCCATGTGACGGGGCTTGTGCGAACAGAATCGATAGAACATGCATAATATCCAAGTTCCCAATATGCTAAGTGTGCTACCATAGAGGACAAATGAAAAGGGCCTTGTGATACCAGCATCAATAGAACGCATATGATGAACGTGCATACATGTGAAGAGTATAATGGGAGGAACTTGAAATGAAATGGTGATGGGCAAAAAGTCCAGTCTACATGCATGGGCATAGACAGTTTTTTTCTAGGGGGCCAGGTCATTGGTTGGAAAACCAGGCTTCAATGTTGAGAACGGCTGATTTTTAGCTCATTCTCAATCACCAACATTTCATTAAAAGCCTGGTTCTCTGTGAGATTTTTGAGATATATGAGATCGAGTTTCAGTCCTAATCAAGAACCAGGATGTCTACGAGATTTCCCATTTTGGCAAATCTTGTTTCAGTCCTCAATAATACCAAGGAAGTATGAGCCAACTGCAAGGAATCAAAAAGAGACTCCAAGAGTTCTGGAAAATTCAGACTTGTGGGGGCTGCGGAAGGCAGGAGGGAGGGAGACGCAAGTGCGCTGTTCAGAGATGAGGCGATAAAGGAAGAGATGGAGCTTAAACAGAAATGCACATTAAACAACCCCTCCCCCCTGCTTCCACTCATCTGCCTCATAGACTTTGAAGATAGAAGGCAAAATTGCATCAAAGAGCTGAATAATTTCATTAAATATGAACCTCTGAGGAGAGAGCAGACTCAGAAAGGAAGAAATGGAAACATTGTCAGCAGCCTTTCAAGTTTGGTAGGGACAGCAAGACGGTCACACTCATCTTCACCTCTGTCAGGAAGACAGGCAAAAGAAGCAGGACAAATCTAACAACCCTGAGCTCCGCTTCCCACCCTTCCAGTCAGTCAAGAGCTAATGGCAGCCTTGGGGGCCTGGAGCTCTCCTGTGCTGATGTAAGCCAACTGGATGACTCATGCTTAGTTGTCCCCTGTTATGTTGGGATGACTCAAGGCAGAATGGGTGAGCTGATAGATTCAACAGGATGGGCAAGGTGGGGTTAAAACAGGCCAGGGGAATGCAGGAAAAGAAAGGAAAGGTTAGGAATTAAAGTCCCTCCTTTTCTAGGGAAAAAGTGAAATGATGAACTTGTATAATGGCTTCCATCCTTCCTTTCCAGCAGTCTAACAATTAGACCTGAAATGAAAAATCTCGGTGAGTACTGCTTCCATCGAAAGCAGGGCATTTGCCAAGATTTGTGTAACATGGAAACTTACCAGCTTGCCTGCTGTTTTCACCATTTTCCAATATTTTTTGCACATTGAATGGGGCTGCCACAAGCCAGTCCCAAACCCTGTGTGTGCCCCACACACAAATACCCCAGAGACTGTGGAGACAAAAACCTGAAGGCTAAGCACCGCGTAAGTAAGGGTGGGCGAACACGGTTTGGAAGTTCAGAGTTTGGACCGAACTCAGTCTGTTCGGTCAACCAAACCAAACTTCCGAACTGAACTCGAATTTCAAACTGAACCGAATTTCCGAACTCCATTCTGTTCACCCATCCCTAGTGGCAACACACACCAAAAAAACTGGTTTTGAATGGCCGAACTTGGTTCAGAAGTTCGGAATTCAACCGAACTCAGTCTGTTCAGTCGGCCGAACCGAACTTCCAAACCGAACTCGAATTTCAAACCGAACCGAACTGAATTTCTGAACTTTAATTTCAAACCGAACTGAACGGCAAACTGTGTTTGGTGCTGGGGGGACTGGGGCTGTCCTGACTGGAGGAGGCTGCTGTCACTCTGCTTTTACCTCCCCTTCCCCAGGTAACAACTCCCAGGGCAAGGCCCTGTGGGCAGCTGCAAGCTGTGTTTGGTGCTTGGGGGACTGGGGCTGTCTTGACTGGAGGAGGATGCTGTCACTCTGCTTTTTCTTCCCCTTCCCCAGGTAACAACTCCCAGGGCGGGGCCCTGTGGGCGCCAGCCCAAAGGGTGACACCTAAAGGGTGTCGGCCATTGACTAGGCCGGGGTGCCTGGGGGCCCTTTTGCTGGACAGACACCGCAGCACACACCACGTTGCCAGCAGCTCCTGGGGGAGCTGACATACCGGGACTTTCCACCTGCTGGACCTTTGAGGGGATGTGAGAAATTGTAAGCTCACCCAGGGTAGGAAACCTGCCTATTTTCAACTATTGAAAAGGCTCTTTTGTGAATTTGACTGTGTGCTACAGTGCTGCTGGATCTGAAGCTGCATCCTGAAGAGCTTGCAGGACCCGTTGCTGCCCAGCGTTGCTCGGAGTGGAGCAGCCTCAGGAGTGACGGGGGAGATTCTATTGATGAGCAGCGAGTGGGGTGTGGCTGGGCGATTCACCTGCGCATTGGGCCATTGGATTTCCCAGGACTGAGTGAAGGACGCACGTACCTCTGGCTGCCGGAGCATAGAAGTACCCCTTTTTGTTCAGATGAGGTTTCCATTTCTCCGATTTTCCGCTATGACTGGTAAGGGTGTCACCAGGAAGAAAAGGGGTCAGGTGGCCCCGTCTAATCCTGCGCAACCCTCACTTAGCCAGCGTTCACTTGAAAACTTTCATTTTCTCCATTTCCAACCTCAAACTCTGGTGGGTGAAGCTGGTCCTGCCCTCGCTGAGGCTTCCCTCATAGAAGAGCCTGCAGCTGGTGCAGGTTTGGGGGAGTCATCTCTTGGTTTGGGTAGTCTAGAGCCTGGACCAACTTGCTTGGACCCGTTCTTGACTTGGGGGATGCCAAACCTAGCTTCAGATGGTGACTCTTCCCCTGCTATGCTCAACCGTAAATGTTGTGAACTGCTTAATAGACAGTGTTCCCTGCTAGAGTCGTTAACTAATCAATTTTCTCAGACTTTGGGGGAGATTGTAACATTGTTGCAGGGGCAACATGGTCAGTTGCAGAATATTGCTAGTGACTTTGCAGAACTTAAGTTCCAAGGCAAGGGGGTTTCAATGGCTTTGAGTTCTAACTTATCCCTGCCGCTCCAGCGAGATTTTCCCCCCTTGCTGGGGCCAGGTAAAACTGGTGCTGACAGAGAAAAGTCTTCAGTTGTTGGCCATGTTCCTGCAATGGAGCATAGCTACGAAATGTTTTATAATCCATGTAGACTGGAACCTATTGTTGGAGCAGTAGCTTTTAGAATCCAGCCCCTGCCAAATGGGTTTTTTCCTGCCTGGAATTCCAAAATTGCAATAGCTCACTATCATCATCATATTTATTTATTTATTTCGGCTGGCTTTCGCCATAGCCCAAATGACATGTAAACCTACATAAAAATATAAAATAACAACTCCTTACAAAACAATATAAAATAACATAACACATAAACTTTAAGCATTCCACCTTACAATTAGGGTGTTATACAATTACACCCTGAGTCCCCACCGATGAACATACTCAGGCAGGGAGACAGGCACTCACTAGGTACCACTTATCAAAAATGAGAATAGATGGTCGGGTTGACAAACTTAAACCAGGGACACACCCTTCTCATAAAAATGTCCCAAACACCAAGGCCCTCGACTCCCTACTCACCATAGGCTTTAAGTGGGTCTCAGCTAATACCCTAACTCCAAAGTTTGCCACTGCTCTTGCACCACTAGGGTTGTCCCCATTCAGGAGATGTTGCATCCACCCTTCATCTGACCAGAGCCTATGCCCCAATTCCCCAATACCCTTCAAAAGGTCTTCTCTCAGGCCCTTAAGGGCTGGGCAGTATAGAAGAATATGTGCCATTGAGTCAAGCACTGCCCCGTCACATTTCCTACATACCCTAAGATTTTTTGGTATTTTACAATATCTCCCTTCCACTAAGGCTGAAGGGAAAAGGTTGCATCTCAGCAACATTAGCACTCTTCGCTGCTTAGCATTAGCCCAGAGGAGGTACTCAGGGAGAGAGCCTTTTGGGTGAAACAAGTGATAGTCAGGGGCTATCCCCTGTACAGATAGCGCTGCTGACTCTATTTGCAACTCCTGATCATGGAGCCTCTGTTTAATTTTTGCAATCACCTGTGCACGGCCCAAAAACCTCAGATCATCTTTGGTCAGCCCCAAGTTGGTATAAATCCGCTCAGGACTTTGGGCCCACTGAACCACATATCTATCTTCAACGATAGCGGCAAGGAGGGACCGTGAGGCAAGCGGGGGTATTACTACCTTAAACCAAAATTTGAGGAGGGCCAGGGTGGCCTGAACTCGTATAGAGCACATGGCAGACTCTGCCCTTAGTATCACTTGCGGGGCACACCTTGGTAACCCCAGTATCACTCGCAGAAAGCTATTCTGGGGCGATTCAAGGCTAGTTAACAAATCTCCACCCCAGACTGGAACAGCATACAAGAGCTGAGATATTACAAGAGCATACAAGAGCTGAGTTTGTCCAGGCTCTTCAGGACAAATATCCTCTAGCATTTCTTCTTCTGGCTGGAGATCTAAACACTTGTTTGGGCTCTGACCCAGAGGTCTTCCTGAATCATTGCCCTTCACTTAGTCCTGGTTTGGGGATCCTAAATCGTTGTTCTAAGGACACATTTCTAAATGTATCTGGGATCAAATGGGCAACCTTGATTGGTTAGTGTGGTTGATTATATTGCAGTGTCACCTAGCCTGATCCCTTATTTAATTAGTTTTATGGTGGGTCAAGATGAGGTGGGCCAAGAAATTTATAGTGATCATCTTTCCTTGTTGCATGTTAAACATGGCTCTAGCAGAGCCATTGAGGCCACTGGGGATGCCTCCAATGAGGACTGTATTAGGTTCCTCAGACAGTCATGGTCTAGTGAACTTAAAGAAGAACTTGGGGCGGTTTTGAATTCTTCCCCATGTCTGGACATTAGGGATATAGCTGTAGGCCCTCCCCGCCCCCCCCCCCTCCTGACAGACATGACTGGGGACTATGTCAGGCTTATTTCCCTTCTGAGGCCTAGCCTGACTCGATCTCCAGGACAACAGGGTGGGAAACTGAGGAGTATGGCCAGAGGAGCACCTTGGTATGACCAAGAGTGCAGATTATTGACGCTCCAACTGGCATCACTATAAAAATCTTATAGGAGGGGGCTGGCGAATGGGCTGCTACCTGAATTCTTTAACCTAAAAAAGCAGTACCGCCTGCTGATAAGATGTAAGAAGACTGCCCATACTACCAAAATCTGGGATTCTTTGATTAAAGCTGCCCATGATAAGGATTCTAGAGGTTTCTGGTGGATGGTCAATGACTTGTTGGACAAGCCCCGTAATCTTTGGTCAATGCCAATCCCCACAGTGGCCAGGGTGTCCCATTTTCGAACATTGTTTCCGTTTCAAGAAACCGAGGCAGTTATGACTTCGATGCTGCAGGATCTTCCTTCCTGGCCCCCTCTCACCAAGACTGAGGTGGCCAAGATTATTAAATCACTCAAGTCAGGGAAGGTACCTGGGTTTGACTATATCCCGGCAGAGCTTATTAAGAGCCACACTGATTGGTGGGTTCCGTTTTTGGCTTCCTTCTTTACTTACCTGGATCAGACTGGTGCTTTCCCGACAGATTGGGGCAGGGCAGTGATCGTACCCATCTATAAGTGGGGCCTTAGGACGGGCTCGGGTAATTTTAGACCTATTAGCCTGCTAAGCATCATGGCAAAGTTGTATGCCAAGCATTTGCTGCTTATCCTTAACAACTGGTTAGCTGAGACCCATGTTTTGTATTGGGAGCAGGCGGGTTTTCAAGCAAACAGATTGACCCTGGACCACTGCCTGGTGTTATTCCATCTGGCCGAGAAATATATTAATACCAACACTAAATTGTATTGTGCCTTTGTTGACTTGAAGGCCGCCTTTGATTCAGTAGACAGGGGCCTATTATGGGATAAATTGGCCAACCTGTCTATCGATCAAAGGCTCCTTATCCTTATCCGCCTGTTGCATTTTGACTCTAGTCTGGCCATAAGGTTCTCAGCCCAGGGCCATCTGACACAGTGGCTTCCAATTTTTTTCTGGGGTTAGACAGGGTTGCATCCAGGCCCCTACACTTTTTAACCTTTTCCTCAATGACCTTGTTCCCAGGATGTCACACCCTGAGTTCCCTCCCCCCCCAAAAAAAACTGGCCTCGTACTCCTTGGGATGTCTGCTTTACGCAGACAATGCGGTCAGACGAATTGTCCCAGACTAAGGTGGGACTGGATAGACAATTACGAGAACTTTCAGATTATTGCATGAACAATAGATTAACGATCAATTATAAGAAAACTAAAGTTCTTGTTTTGGGGAGGGGAAAAAAAATCCATCATTGGCGTATAGATGTGCATCCCATAGCTCAGGTCAAATCCTACAAGTATTTGGGCCTCTTGTTTCACTCTTCACTTGGCTGGTCTTGTCATCGGGACTTGGCCCTTAACAGAGTGCAGGGATCAGTGGCAGCTATTTTGCACTTGTTCAGCAAGAAAGGGCACGGCAGTCTCGTCTGTGCCACTAAAGTTATAGATGCCAAAGTCCATGCACAATTTCTTTATAGGGGGGTGGGCTTTGGGGGCCTTAGATTGCTCTTCTACACTTAATGCCCTTCAGGTTAAGTCTTATAGATCTTTGATCTATATCCCAAATGGGACCCATCTGCAGTTATCAGAATTGAATTTGGGTAGCTTGCTTGGGATAAGGTAAACTGGAAACAGGAGGTACAGCTTTGGCTTCACCTTCATCAAGGTGTTCAGTCGGGGCTCTTGGCCCTTATTCCGTTGGATCATTTTGTTTCTTCTTGGGTCAAGAGGGTGACTAATCAAGTAGCTGGTTGGGGACTCTCTATTGACTCTTTGAAAAATGCTCAACTAGCCAGTGCTAAGAGAGAGACCTTTGCTAGGATTGAAGATATCGGCTACCAGGAGGATAGGGCTGTGGCCAATACTTTTGTTTCTTTGGCTCACTACAAACATGTTGCCCCAAATCCTGGTGTTATGGTTTCCTATATAGCCTCCTCGTATTTGGCCAGGCGTCTCTCCCTTCTCTTTGGTGCCCGGCTAAATGTACTTTCCACCTGTCTTCTTGAGGGCCGTTACTCTGGTATCCCGTTTGGGAATAGGCTATGTCCATTTGACCGCCTGGAGACAGAAACAGTGGCTCATGTTTTAGTCTCTTGCCACCTCTATGATTCGCCCCGCACAAAATTTCTGCGCCCACATATAGACAAATTTCCTGGTAGGACACATTCCGATCTATTGTGTATTTTTCTACAGGATACCAACCAGAAACTTCTGGACACAGTGTCAGTTTTTTTAGTACAGGCATTTGTAAGCAGGGACAGGTTCCTAAATTTTTTGCCTGTAGATTAGGTTGCCCAACTGCTTCATGGAGATGGTGTGGTCTGATGAGATCCTTGATTAGGTTTCTCAAAAGAGGACTGTTGGTATAATAATCTTGGAAGAGTCCTGTGTGTGTTTGTTTTTCCTCCTTTTCCTTTTGAATATGCTTTATTGATTGTATATTTTTCTGGCATGTTTCTTACTGTTTTATTTCTACATGCTGTCACTTGTATTTGTGTGTATGTTCATGCAATGACCCTAGGGTCACACAATTAATAAACTAACTAACTAACTAACCAAACTGAACTGAACCGAATTTCTGAACTCCATTCTGTTCACCCATCCCTACGCCTAAGTGCTAGAAATTGCCAAAAGTGATGTAAAACTGCCATAAAACTGTTGTAAAATTCCCAGAAAGTAACAAAAAAGTCCTAGAAGGTGACGAAAGTATGCTGAAAAGTGATAAAAGTTAGGGATGGGCAAACACGGTTCAAATGTTCAGAGTTTGGACCGAACTCGGTCTGTTTGGACGTCTGAACCAAACGTCCGAATCAAACTCTCGAACGACCGAACAGTTTGCTCGTGTTTGGATGAGTTCGGATGAGTTTGGGGTGGGAAAAACATCTTTTCAGGGTCAAAAATTAGGTTTTGGTTTTGGTTCGTTTTCAGTTACGACAGCGCTATTTGTTAATGTTCGGCCAAGTTCGGCCAAACCAAACTCGGCTGAACCGAACCATCGAACCCAAACTCGGGTTTCAAACCAAACGACCGAACATCCAAACCATGTTCTGTTCGCCCATCCCTAATGAAAGTGACAAAAAGTCCCAGAAAGTGACAAAAAATGGTGAAAGCATGGAATCACCAGAAACTGATGAAATACCAAGGGTCAGGACACTCGCAAGCAAACCCAAAAGGTCAGTATTCCTATTATTTCCCTTCAGAATGGGAACACTTGCTCTCGTTTCAGCCCCATTAACAATCATAATTTCCAGTCATGGCTGCTCAGCTTTCCATCTTGCTCTGTTCTGAAATGTCTGCATTCAGCCTCTTCATCACCTATCCAATTCCTATTACATCATCTATCCAATTCCTGGATTGTCTGCTTTTTGGTTACTGCCCTCTGCCAGACCAACGAGCATACTCGTTAGCAAATAACTATCCTTCATCCAACAAGTATGTCCATTGTCCAAATAGCTTAAGCTTTCTCTTTATTACCATCTACCTTTTCCCTTCCATGGAATACTTTGAAATTAATTCAAGTTCAACTGGCCAAATGGGAGTTGGGGTTCAGGGGTGCTTAAGGGTGTGTGGTCAGTATGGGGGAAGGATCTATGGATAATGAATCTATGCCATGAATCAATTCCCTATCCTCCTTGAGCACTTGCAGTCATGTCTCCTTTCTTCCCAAGCTCACTCTTTCATTGATTGAGGGTAGGGAGGGGAGCTAGGAGACTGATCCAGAAATTAGAATTGGGCCAAATGAAAAATAACCATGGACCAAACTTGGCCCATAGACCAGAGGTGGAGTGGATCAGAGACAGCAGCCTTCTGCAGACACATCCAGCCTGCAATGAGCATGCACCTTCTCTGGAAAGCACATGGTGTTCCATAAGAAATTTTGATGGTCAATGGTGGCACGTTGATTCACAGTACCTGCTCTTGTAGATTATTCCTAACTTAATAATCCATGAACAATGGTGAATATAGTCAGCAGAAATGAACAGCTAAATTTAAAAGCTGGAAATGGAACTAAATACTAGCGGTGGGACTCCAGGGGGATTACCGGATACCGGATTTTCCGGTATCGTATCTCCCGATACCAGATTTATCAGTATTGGAATACGGATTTTTAACATTGCCAATTTTACCGGGGTTTTTTACATTGTGGCCATTGTTATATCTGGTTTAAACAATCTGGTAAAACTGGCAATGTTAAAAGTCCGATACCGACAAGTATCAGTATTATCGGATTAATCCGATACCATCCATTATCAGTATTATCGGATTAATCCAATACCGATAGTCCCACCCCTACTAAATACTCTGTTTTACTCCAAAGCTGAATTTATCACAAGCTTCAAACCTTGACTTCATTATTAATTAATTATTATTATTATTATTATTCCTTACAGCCTCCCAAAGCAAATCCAGTTAATACCAGGAGGTTTGCTAAACTGAGAAGACACCCGGAATAATTTAGAAAGATGAAGGCATGGATAGCTCACCCTTGGCAGCAAGCTCCACAATATTAATTCAGTACAGTCATCTCTCATCAATCGGAGACCTGGCTCTGAACTCATGTCTGCAACGTGCTTCATTGGGGATCGACTGTAACTGGTGATTTGATCTGTGTCCATGCACACACGCTCTCAGCTTGTGTTGGAGATTTGGGGCATCAGCTGGTAGAGTAATACACACAATACCATTTTCTGATTATTTGAAAAATCATGATATTTTTGTTGGAAAAATACAGGCAACAAAAGGAGCCACACGTTCAAAGATTTACAGGGCAAGATGGCAGAGGAGGGCTGTCCTCTACCTGTCAGAGGTTGCGCATTTCCTCTGTGGAAGACTTCTCTTTGGGAAAACAGCTCATAGTCATGGTTTCAAAGTAATCGGTGTCTGTTGCTTCTATTTGATTAAGGACTCTGTGGCATTACATACATATATGAATGAGCCACAAACATTGTGGGACAAACTCAAAGCAAAGAGACTTGAAGATGAAATGCTTTTTAATATCAAAGGGTTGTCTTAATTCCACGGAATTTCTGCTTAAACATTTTTTCTTGTCTTATCTCTGTCCTATGAGCATGCGTTTCTTCTACCAAACTTATCCTTGTGTGGTAGGAAACTCAGTGATACACGTGATTAACATGCCATGTTCCCTCAGAGACCAGTGTACAAGGGCTTACCTACTGGGGTGTGAGATCCTGCAGCATCTGGCACAAACACCAGCACAAAATAAATCCACTTTTCTTTACCCAGGTGTCCTTTACTATTTGCAGCGCTAAGTCTCCATCACAGTTGCAATGAAACTCCACAACCACTCCCCCCTTCGGGGCCTTCGGGGCCTTCCCCAGGCTGTGATGTTCCTCTTCATGAGGTGATTCCCTTCCTGAGTTCCCAGCCTAAGACCCTTTAGAACACACAGTGTGGTTTTTGACTTCACAGCAGCTACATGTTCAAGATTTCCAACAACATGAGGAATCCAAAATGTGTAGCTGTTCCCCCCTCACCCCAATATTTAGACATAACAGCTTGTGTCCAACAGTTAGAAACAAGCTGCTTTGTAGGGGTAGGGGGGTGAGGGGCGCTTACCAGTCCCAGTGGGTACTGGGCAAAGAGTCAGGAGAAATATTGGGGGACCCAGCACTGTTCTTGCTGCCACTGTCAGTGCGGGAGCAGAGTCCAAGCAGCTACAAGGAATTGACCAGGAAATGTCTCCAGCACTGCTTTTATCCCCACCATAAGGAAAAGCAGCACAAGGGAGTGTGTGGGGGAACGTATCTAGTCTGCTCCCCACCCCTGCTTTTTCCCTGTGTTATGGAATTAAGCAGCAGCAAGGAGTAGACATGGTTTGCTCTCTGACGCCACTCTTCTTGCTTCCCCCCAGAACTATGCAGGAGCAGTGCAGGAGGGGTTTTGCATCATTGCTGTGAGGTCCTGTTTAGACTTCACATTAGCTAAAAGCAACACCCTTGCCCGCACAGTGGGCCCATGATGGGCCCAGGGTCTCTTGTGTGGTTGGAGAGTGTAGTGACAATGTAGCCACCCAGTACTTACAGGTTATCAGGTGCCCGATCAGTACTCAAGTAGCCTGTCAGGCCCCCAATGTGATACTTGAAATTTTGGGTATTCGCTGTGGGTAGCAAAGGAGCTACCTGTTTCAGCTCTATCGGTTATTCTCTATAGAGAAGCTGGATGAAAGATAGGAAGGAAATGAAGGAGAAGGGACTTTGCCAAAGGTCACCTAGAAACTGTATGTGGCAGAGATCAGAATAGAGCTTAAGTTCTTCTAGTCTGATGTGTGTGGAGATAATAGCTTCTGGACCAGTGCAAAGTTACAGTTGTTCCTGGCCATTCCTATAAAACACAGAGAACCCAATCACCAATTGCCTTGTAGCAAGGTAGAGGATGGGCAGGGAAGGCAAATACTCCTTCTGCATCTCTTCCCTGCTCTGCCATGATGCCCTGGGATTTTCAGCAGAGCTGTTTACTTGCATAGCTCAGACAAGCTCTCCACCAGAGGCTGAATTAGCGTGTGAAGTTGTTGAAGCAAAATGCTCCAATTCCCCAAGGCTGGTGTAATGCAAACAGTCCCAGACGAGCCCTGAAGGAAGGGAACAAACTAAGAGCTATTTATATGGTCTCTGGACAGACTGGGAACATGAAATATTGAACGCAGCAGCCAACACCCCATCACACATGGAGCTGCCTCAGGAGGAACCAGAGAAACAAAGCATTCCTAGAGGAGACAGTGGGGCTAAGGACCATTGAGCCAGTGTCATATTTGTAGGATTGGGGTCAGCTAGGCAACAAATCTAAAGGGGTGTCTGAGGCTCGAGTTCAATGGCTAGGTCAAGGGGGCAAAACAGAGGAGTCAATCCATGAGGGCTCAGGGCAAGGTCCAAACGAAGGCATGGTTGGACAGGCAGGAGCAATCTATGCTGGTAGATAGGCAGGCCTGGGATTGAAGGTTTAACTTTTTAAACAACAAATTGCTCAGAGAAGGGATGTGTGACAGAAACAGGAAATGGAGCTAGGAGAAGGGCCAATAAGTAGCAGCCCCCTTACTCACCTGACTCCATCAGGCTGTAGCAGGTTATGGCTGGATTGCACCCCATGAGGTGTAGTGCCCTGGTCCGGCCTCAGGATGCAGTGGTGCGGGTGGTCAGGTGTCAGCTCAGGGTGAAATCAAATGAGACAATAGCCTGCTGGAGTTCATGTTCAATTCATGCAGCTGCCAGGCAGCTGCCACTCACATGTTTAACGTGTCCAACCTAATAAACAGGGAGCCCCCTGCCCATATTTCATGCACTTGCAGCAGCTTCCACCAGTGGTGCTAGTGATCTCCCTCCCCCACAACTGCCTCTCAGCTGAGACGCTCGCTAGAGATCTCCCTCCTCCTCCTCCATCCCCCCCTGCAGCCGCCTCTCAGCTGAGAGGCATGCTAGAGAAGATCTCCCTCCATTACAGTCTCCATCCCTGCCTCTCAGCTGAGAGACGTGCTAGAGATCTCCCTCCCCCACAACCACCTCTCAGCTAAGAGGTGCATTAGAGATCTCCTTCCCACACCCCAAAGTTTCTCTCCCCTGTACCTGCCTCTCAGCTGAGAAGTGCACAAGAGATCTCCCTCCCCCATAGTAACCCTCCTCACCTCTCAGCTGAGAGGCGGCCACGTGGAAGTGAAATTGCTACCGCTACTGCCTCTCAGTTGGCTGGACGCACTAGGTAAACCAGCAAACCCCATCACTACCTCCTTTGCATGTCCCTCACACGGCTTCTCTGCCTCACTAACTGCTTGTTGTTCTAGTCCCCCACCCCCTTCAGGTTCCTAGAGAGATTAGGGGTGAGTAGAAAGTTTTTAAATCCTAGTTCCCCCTGCTAGTGAGAACAGAAATGGAGGGAAATATTTACTCCAGAGTAACACCTCCAGGGTAGAAATCCCTGATTTTGTATGTTCATGAGAACACATCCAGAGCATTGCTCCTCTCCTGTCTGGAATGCCCCACCCCTTAGAGAGATTTATGACATCATGGTGTTCTTCAAGGGATGAGACTACATTTGGGATGGGTCAGGCTTTAGAATAATGTTGGGGAACCTCTAGTCCACAGGCCAAATCCAGCCTATGGCTGTTTTTCATTGGACCCTTTCCAATTCTAGGATCTAGATCATGGATCAAGCCCCCACCCTCAAGTGATGAAAGAGGCAGTCCAAGGGCAGGAAATAGAAATTAGAGCATGCAGACACAGACAGGGGGTGGATCCATGCCATAGATCAGGTATGGGGAACTTCCAGCCTGTGGTCCTTTTGCAACCTGTGGAGGTTCCCCAGATGGCCCCCAGAGATTCCCCCACATCTCCATTGACAGTGACCTGGCAGCTTCACTCTACACCTGGCGGCCATCTGATGATTGCAGAGCACTTCCAGGCCAGCAGCCATGCCCTCTGCATAGGGGGATCACATTCCTTCACCTGCCATCACTGTGGGAGTGGGAATCTGGCTCCCTTTAAGGACCCATTGTCCAGGGCATGGGCAGATGAGATCCAGTGTGGGGAGACAGGGCTGGGGTACAAGGTTCAGAGAGAGCAAGTGAGCA
The DNA here is from genome assembly GCA_003113815.1 of Sphenodon punctatus. Lineage (NCBI taxonomy): Eukaryota > Metazoa > Chordata > Lepidosauria > Sphenodontia > Sphenodontidae > Sphenodon > Sphenodon punctatus. Next base: position 459,523 of record QEPC01009412.1, on the reverse strand, counting down.
AGTCAAGAAGACAGAGAACAAGGAGTCACCGGAAAAAGGCATGTAGTCAAAGGAACACAGACAGGGAAAAGAGGAAGAAGTCATGTGATGTGATCCTTCTTGTGGCTGCAGGCCTGCCAAAAAATAGCAGGTAGTCAATTAGGAAGCTGGCAGGTGTGCAAAGGGCCAGGAAAAGTAGGGTCAACAGGGCCAGGGTTGGGTTGAGTCATGGAGTTGCAGCAGTGATGTGGAGCCAAGCACCACCTCAGAACTTCAAGACTGGGTCCTGACATCCCCAGGGAGAAAAAGGTTCCCTATCCCTGGCATAGATCCATGATTAGGACCCTCCCCATCCTGAGAAGACCACTTATGTACCCCTGCTCACAACTCCAAACCAGTTGGTGGGAAGGAAAAGTTTACCCATTACCGCTTTGAAAGAATCGAGGACTCTCAGGCTTATAATTGAGTGAGACTCACTGCAATAATTAAGAGCAGCAGGAGGCAGGGCTCCCATCATTAAGTTGTTAGAGTGCCAGACTTGTGACCCTCTGGTCAGCTTACATCGCCCTTTAGTGGTTGAGTCTGATCTCCTATATACCCCAGGCTATTCAGTTTCCCATGTAAGTCATGTGATCTAGTAGTTAGGTCTGTCATGCCCACTAACTGGTGTTTGGCTAAAACGTATCTTTTAGAAGGGTGCGGCTGCACTGGGCTTGGGCCCAAATTTCTAGCCTGACAGGGACCAAACTAGAAGATGAGCTAAAGACAGCATGGCAGGGAGCACTAGTTTGTTCTTCAAAAGTGGTCTCAGACATATTTAGAGCCACGGAAGAGTTCAGATTGTATGTATTAATAAATGCTTCCTAATTTCTTCAGCCTGGTCACATTAGTATCAGCAGGACACCGTGGAGCCATGTTATTATTGTTGCTACAGCACGCCATGTCAGCACAGCTAGGACTCTTATGAGATGGAAACAACAAGCCAGTTAATCTTGTATTATGGAAGAGAACAAATATACAGTGATGTAATACAGGGCCTTTCCATCTCATGAGCCCAGCAACTGTGCTCTGGAGTAATGGGTACTTCCATGAGGGGAGTCATGTGTCTTCTTCATGTGGGTGTCAGGAACTACAGACCTTGACCCAGGTATCTCTGGAGTTTCCAGTCAGTCGCCAATACCACCAAAAACCCTGACACCTGGCTTGACCCAGGTGGCTCCACTCCTTTATAGGCAGAGAATTTCTCCTCAGCTGACCATGCTACACCTCCTACTCATCTGTTGTCTGCTTCCTGGCATAAACAACAGCTCAACAGAAAGAGGAAATTTGGTAGAACCATTTCCAAGTGTGTGCCTGCCTTGGCTTCCTCTTGGTCCTGCCTTCTTCGACTTTCACCCTCAACCATTGTCCAGTCTGTGTTCCAGCCTTCACCTTCACCTTTTTGCCCCAGCCTCCTCAGACTCACTTCCTGGCATCGATCTCCTGCCTTGTTTCTGTAATACACATTCTGGACTCTCTTTCATCTTCATCACTCAGGTTAGCCTGACCTTTGGGTTTGATCATCTGGCTCATATCTTGATGCTGTTCTCAGATTGTCCTTGGCTTGTCTTCCTGTTTCATATACCGATTCTCACCTCTTGGCTTCCACATCCTGATATGACCCTCCAGTCTCAATTCTGCTTGCCTTTGCAATGCTTCTGAAACTGCCCACAACTCACTGCCTTACAACAGGTTACTGCTGGATGTAGGATGCTTTTCTTGATAGAGGAGTGTGGTCTTAGGTCACCAGAAGCCCTCTGTCAGGGTATGGAAGGGGCGGGGTCCTCAGGGACCATGGAGAAGGGGGCAGCTCGGGGTGCCCAGGAGATTGCGCTCCCCACCCCCCTAGTACTTGTGTCTGTAGAGGCTTCCCCTGCTTGCAGTCTGCTGGGTCAGCGAGTCTAGGATGAGAGACAGCTGCCTTCCCCTGCTAGCAGTCTGCTGGGACAGTGATTACCTGATGAGAGGCAGCTGCGGCGCTTTGAGCGCCTGCAGCTGAAGCAAGGGCTGGGTCTGAAGCAAGGCACATAAAAGGAGGGCTATTAGGCTTTCTCCTTTGCTGGTGATCAGAGCGTCTGGGTTCCTGTGATCTGGCCAGTGCATTGGTATTTGGAGAAACTGTGGTTTACTAGAGTCCCTTTCCTTTCCCTTTTCCCATGTGAAGAGTGCTGTGTGCGGTGAGTGATTGTGTGTGAGTGGTGTGTGCTTCTGTCTTTGTAATTGTTGACCTTCCTGTGTGTGGTTGCCCTAATCCCTCCACACTCCCCTCTGGGGTTCCCAAGGCCTAGAGTCCCTATCCCCTCCTCGCTTGTTTCCCCTCCTGGGCCCTGTGTGTGTGGAGGATCAGTATAACCCAGGATGTGACGTCTCCGGGAGGCCCCCTGATAAACGGTGGCTGGGTCAGGTGCCTTTTCGCATACAATTGACCACACAGCGATACACCATACTGAGGGCTCCTTTAACCCTAATAGTGTGCGTCTATGAGTGGGGTTTGTGTCCTTGTGTCGTGTGCCCCCTTCTTCAGTCCTGTTTCCCCTTGCTAGTCCATATTCCCCACAGTATAACCAGCATCTATTCCCTAAAATCTATCCCCTCGCCGCAGCCCGAGCTGGACCCCAGGAAAGTGAGTTGGCTGAACTTACTCGGACTATGCAGGCCATGGCCCTGGAACTGCATGAGGTGCATGGGCGTCAGGACCAATTGGCGGCAGCTGTTGCAGCCATTCCCCAGGCCACACCTGTAGCTCCAGCAGTAACTTCCCCCACCCCTCTTGCAAGAGGCTTGCCCCTGCGTGAACCTAAAGACATTAAGGTGGGTAGGTACGCGGAGATCATAGGCAATTCCAGGTCTTCTTAGTCCTGTGTGAATTAGTGTTTAGCGTGCAGCCGCAGACATATAGCAATGACAGATTGAAGGTTGCTTTTGTCATTAGTCATCTAGAAGGAATGGCCTTAGAGTGGGCTATGCCTCTGCTTACAGGCAAGAAGACGGTGCTTGGGAATTATTGGGGGTTTGTGCAGGAGTTCACAGTCCTCTTCGACTACCCACACCGGGTGGTGGACGTTGAGGCTGCTATCCTGTGTTTAAAACAGTGGAAGGGGGTGCTGTTGGACTATGTAACCCGTTTTCAGCAGCTCGCCCTTCACCTGTCCTGGCCAGACCAGGTGTTGTGGGTACACTACGGGAAGGGGTTATGCGAAGAGATAAAATACCAGTTGTCCTTAATGACAGTGTCAGACTCTTGGAATAAATTAGTTACCCTCACCCTTCATATTGATGAACGCCTGTCTGAGAGGCATCAAGAGAGGAAGCAGGAGTGGAGATGCGCCCCTAGGGTTAGACCTGTAGGTGGAACTAATAGCATAGCTTGCTTAGATGACCCAGAACCTATACATTTGGGGGCATCTTGGGGACCTTTGACAGCAGAGGAGAAAGAGCGCAGGTGACAGGGGTGCCTCTGTTTCTATTGAGGTGTGTCAGGCCACTTTACCAGAGTGTGCCCCCAACTACCCCTCCTACATAAAGAATTGGGAAATGTCCCTTCTCGGGTGGAAACGGGATCACCCAGTAAAGTCCCCGCGGAACCCCTGTTTGGTGAGCTCTGTGATGCAAACCGAGCTTTGCCGTCACCATGTGTGTGTGTTCCACTAACCTTGTCTCTTTCCCCAACTGTTTCCATAGTAGTGTAGGCCTTATTGATTTGGGAGCATCGGGTAACTTCCTGGACCAACAGTGGGTGGCATGGTACCAGGTTCCTACACAATTGCAGGACCGGCCAAAACTGGTACATGCCATTGATAGTTCCCCCCCTGATATCGGGCCCTGTTACTAGGCAGACCCAAATACTGCTGGGTGCTTTGGGGGACCATGTAGAAAAGCTGCAATTTGATCTTGTGGCCACCCCCATGTTCTGGTAGTGTTGGGGTTGCCCTGGTTGAAGTTCCATAACCCAAAAATTGACTGGCAGAAGAAACAAGTGATGTTTAGCAATCCCAAGTGTGTGCACTGTATCATGCCCCACCCCTCGGGGCTTTAGAGGGCACAGATTTGTGCAAGTGAAGTTGGTTCCCCCATAGTAGAGCAGGAGAGGGGGTTACCTCCGGAGTATGCCCAGTTTGCTGATGTGTTCAGTGAGCAGGTGGCAGCTCTTCTTCCCCCTCATTGCCCCTATTATTGCCTTATTGACCTTCTGCCAGACACCAAACCACCCCATGGGCGGATCTACACCCTTTTGGAGTCTGAATTACAGGTGTTGCGGGAGTATACAGAGACTAATTTGCAGAATGGTTTCATTCTCCACTCCCCATCCCCTGCAGGTGCCCCCATCTTTTTTGTGTGAAAAAATATGGGGGGTTAAGGCCCTGTATTGATTATCGGGGATTGAACGCTATTATGGTTAAAAATAGATACCCCTTGTCCCTCATTCCGGAGTTGATGAACAGGCTCCAAGGTGCCCGAGTTTTCACTAAACTAGATTTATGAGGGGCATATCATTTAGGGTAATTTCAGAGGTTATGCGTTCCCGGGTCACCACAGTGGATTCCCAACCTTGGCGAGCCTGCCAACCCCCTCCCATGGTCCAGGAAAGCCCTGAACAGACATGACGGGAGCGGGACAATGGCAAGGAAATGGACGGACAGACCCACGGCCCAGGGCAGTGCAACAGATGTTATGCCAATGCTGGACCGAGGTCAGAACACCCAGAAGACACCAGGGCAGGGCAGGAGGGAGACATGGCCGACTGAGGGCAAAGGAAGACATAAGCACCAAAAGGCAATGCCCACACAAGGGATATGGGAAGGGAGTGGGAGGAGGGAGAGGAGTGGCTGCGGCAGCGGCGGCACATGCTACAGGCACAGGGAAGCTGTGGACACTGCAGAACACAGACCACACACACACGCCCAAGCGCAAGCACACCCAAATGGGACAGGAAGGAAGGGGGGAGCACACCGGGAACGGCAACACACACAGCACCACGGACATGGGGGTGGGGGGAGCCCCGGGCCAAGGAAGTAGAGGGGACCGGGCTGGGAACAGTCCAGGACACGGGGAACAGCACAGAACCCCACTGACAGCACAGGGAGTGCGGGCCACCCAACAGCATCCTCATGAATGTTGCATCCCTTGTCCCTCCCTCCATTCCCCCTTCCCTGTCTCCCCTCCCCCTGTCTTTAGATCGTAAGCCCTCGGACAGGGACCGTGTCTATCTGAATCCCTGCAAAGCGCCAGGTACATTGCTTGCGCTATATAAAAGCCAATTATAATTAATAATAAAGGCACAGGGGTCCCCACTGGGATGGAGCAGGGTTACAGGGGGAGGGCAACCAAGCCAGGGAAGGCACCGGAGCGGTCCGAGCAGGTCCAGATGGCAAGGATCCCCCTCCCTGATGCAGAAGCATGGCTGGGGAAAGAGGTGGGCTGGATCCTGCGGGCAGCACATGCAGCCCCCCCACCCTAGAGGAGTCTGAGAGGCGCTGTCCAGTGGCCCCAACTCCCACACAGTCACGGAGGCACCCAGGGGCAGGGGGGACAGGGCACGACACAGGCATGCGGGCAGCTGGACAAGGGAGGAAGACACCACGGGGAGAGCTGGTAGCAGTGTCAGGCAGCAGGAACCAGCCAAGGGGGGGGGGCGGGCATGGAGAGGAACACCACAGGCAGCGAAGGACAGGGGGTGCCCATGGAGGGAGCACAGAGACACAGGCGAGCAGAACGGAGGCAAGTGACCCAGCCATAATAGCCACGAGGCCAGAATGGCGTGGAGCGAGCGTCCAGTGTCCTGAACCGGCAGGAAGGTGCAGGGAGCACACAGGAGGGATAGGCGAACATGGTTCAGAAGTTCAGAGTTCGGCCCGAACTCGGCCTGTTCGGATGACCGAAACAGAAACCAAACACGAACCGACTGAACCGAACTCAATTCCGAATGCCGAAATGACTGAACAGTTCAGTCAGTTCGGTTCGCGTTCAGGTGAGTTCGGGTGGCTAAAACGTGGTGTCACTGGAAGGTCAAACGTGGCAGGAAAAGGGAGTCAGCTGAGGAGCAGACTTCCAGGCACCAGGGGTGGAAAGACTTGGAGTAGCAGTCAGCCTGCCCAATCACCATCCCTTAACGCTTCAGACCACTGGCTTCTCAGTCTGCGATTGGCCACGGGCTAGGCTGCACGGAGCCAATGAGACTTGCAGTGAGGCGGGCGTAGCAAGAAACAAAACTGATTGCCTCCCCCCTTCCCAACACCTTCTGAGCTAGTCACTGTTCCTGAAAAGCAGGCGTTTCAGAAGACTTCCCCTCTCTGAACAGTTTTTGTTCCTTCCTGTTCCTAATCCATTACCATCCTCCTCCTATTTCACCCATCCAACCCATCTACCTCCATATTCTCATTTACTTAGCTTAGATAGATTTAGTTGTTATTTTTTGTTTTTATCCCTCCCTGTGTTCCCTGTGTTCAATCTTCCTTCCTCCCTCTCCCCTCCATTGAATCCTTTCCTTCTCCCACCTATTCCATCCCTGATTCCCTTCCCTTCCCCTGTTTTTGATTCATTTAGAGTAGGATTATTATTAGATTGATTTAGGTTTCATTTCATTTTGTACCCCTCCTTGTGTTGTTTGTGATTCCCCCATCCCATCCCATCCCATCCCATCCATATAGATAGATAGATAGAGAGAGAGAGAGAGAGAGAGAGAGAGAGAGAGTAGACAGTTGTAGGAGTTAGCTTAGTGATAGAGATAGTGTTTAGTGATTTAGTTTTAGTGTTTGTAGTAGTAGGCCTTTGTACTTATTAGATAATCCATTTAGTTCATAGCATTTAGAATAGTTAATAGCAGTTAGATTTAGTGTAGATAGATATAATCTTAGATAAAAAATTTAAATAAAAAAATAAAAAAAAATAAATATATAAAACCATTATTTTGGAGGGAGAAATGGAGAAGGGAAGGAGAGAGCGGTCCGCTGTCTGTAGGGGAGGCAATGGGGCACGTTCGAGAGGTGGCTGGGGTTGTGCCAGGGGAGTGGCAGCAGGCAGAAGCAGTAGCCCGAGCACATCACCACGCCCCAAACTCAGCAGGCCTGCTTTAGGGCCCCAGGCTTCATTGTCTACTCTCAGCGTCGCCTCCTGGCAGTGCCCTCCTCCACTGCCACACAGGGCACTGGAAGGCCTGCAGTACATGAGGCTGCGTCTGTCTCTGCTGGTGCTGGTGCTGGTGCTGGTGCTGTTGCTGGAGCAGGTGCTGCTTCCAATGTTCCTACAGGGCCACCAATGTCCCCCACTGTCGAGGAGATCCACAGAAGTCCAGAGCTGGTGGATCCCACCCCAGCTGCCAGAGGCAGAGCCCGATCCCCAGGCAATGTCAGTAGGGAGAGGAGTAGCAGCAACACTAGCAGCTATAGAGGGGGACAGAGGGCGAGTGCCAGCAGCATGGTGAGCACGGGCAGTCTAACCTCAGGGTCCCAGTACTCCCCTTCACGGGACATCACCGTGATCGCGGACACTGAGTCAGAGGCAGACATTAGTGCCACAGAGGAGATGTCTGAAGCTGAGGCAATGGCTGAGCCTCCTCCCAGAGCTGTGTCGCCAGAGCCACCAAGTTCTCCCCCTCCCAGCAGTTCTGGCAGCAGTGTGTCACCCGGGATGGGCAAGAAGGCAGGAGGAGGGGGAAATCCTCAGTCTGGGATCATTTTAAGCAGGTGCGGGCAGATGATCCCAGACAAGTGCAGTGCATGATGTGTAATAAGCTGGTGAAGCGTGGGCAGGTGCTCGCCAATATTGGGACAACTGCAATGGCGAGGCACCTGAAGTCATGCCACAGTGCTCTGCTGCTCAGTGGGAAGTCAGGGGAAATGGATGCAAACGGGTTCCCGACTGCAGCGGCCAGTCACCCAGCTCCTTCAGCAGGCAAGTGTCCTGCACCAGCACCAACTACTGCCTCTAGCAGAAGGAGCAGTATTCCTTCTGCTAGGGGGGCAGAACAGCAGCAGGAGCCTCCCAGCAGTGCCGTCAGTCCACCATGGAGGAGCTGGGGTGAGGGGATCTGTCAATGCCATTGGCAGGGCACCGTGGCACTGACTTCCAAAATAAAGCAAAGCGCCTGTTGGCCAAGATGATTGCCCTGGATGGGCAGCCCTTCTCAATTGTGGAGGACAAGGGCTTCCAGTGGCTGATTGGGTTCCTGGCCCCCAACAGCTGCCTTCCCATTCCACCCTGAGTCAGACTGTGGTGCCACAGCTCTACAGGGCTTTCAAGGAGCAGGTGAGGGAGCACCTGGCAGGGGATGGGGGAGGCCACGGTCCACCTCACCACTGACCTGTGGTCTGCCAGAAACACCCACCACACCTACCTGGCAGTGACTGCACACTGGTGGCAGAACCCAGAGGCAGCGCTTGGCATTGGCAGGAGGGCTCCTGAAGCAGGACTGTGGCCAATATCTACAATCTTCCACCTTAGCTCCAGGACCCAGCATCATGGGTGCGGGGCCATGATTTCTCGCACAGAGAGTCAATTTTCCAAAGCATCAAGAAACAGCCACTCCAGCTCCAGGACCCACCGCCAGGGTTCTAGAGCCAAGTTACAGGCAGGGAGGGCTGTGGTGAATAACTAGAAGCTGCCACCTTAGCCCCAGGACCCACCGTCATGGGTCCGGGCCATCATTCCTCGCACAGAGGCGATGTCTTTCAACCGCATCAAGAAACAGTCACTCCAGCCTCAGGACCCGCCATTAGGGATGGGCGAACAGAACGGAGTTCAAAAATTCGATTTGGTTCAGTTTGGTTTGAAATTCAAGTTCGGAAATTTGGTCCGGTTCGGTTCGAAAATCGAGTTTGGTTCAGAAGTTCAGTTCAGTTGACCAAACAGACCAAGTTTGGTCGAATTCAGAACTTCCGAACCACGTTCGCCCATCCCTACCTGCCGTCAGGGTTCTGGGGCCAAGTTACAGAGAGGGAGAGCTGTGACCAATACCTAGAAGCTTCCACCTTAGCCCCAGGACCCACCGTCATGGATCCAGGGCCATCATTCCTCGCACAGAGAGACGATTTTCCAAAGCATCAAGAAACAGCCACTCTAGCCCCAGAACCCACCATCAGGGTTCTGGGGCCAAGTTACCGGCAGGGAAGGCTGTGGCCAACACCTAGAAGCTGCCACTCTAGCCACAGGACCCAATGTCATGGATCTGGGGTCATCATTCCTTGCACAGAGGTGCTGTCATTCCACCGTATCAAGAAACAGCCACTCCAGCCCCAGGACCCACCATCAGGGTTCTGGGGCCATCATTCCTTGCACAGAGAGCCTTTTTCTGAATCCCCAAACCGAACTGAACACGACCGAACCGAATGGCTGAATCCGAATGCGATGACCGAACCAAATGCCCAAATCGAACGGGTGAACTAAACCGGACCAAACCAAACGGCTGAACCCGAACCGCGATCTGTTTTCCCATCCCTAGCACACGGTGGGGCTGTCATCCATCACACTGAAGACACAGGGGGCCTCACAGCCAGCTTCAGGGGGTTACAAAGTGGGCTGGAACTGGTTGGACCACCAGATGCACGTAGTGGGGCCACTGAAGCGGTATCCCAGTCCTGCCATGTGGTGGGCAATGAGGTAGTAGGCCTCAAAGAGATCTGGCATGACAAGCCCCACCTGAACATCAGCATGGGTCCACACAGAGGCCAGTGCCACCTGCTCCAGTCTAGTGGGCCCCGACAAGGTATAGTCAGCAGCAGGGGGGCCATGGCAGGTGCCCAAGTTCCAACAGGCAGTAATACGCCACCTCATGTGACTGCTGGTAGACACAGGCCCCATGGATGCAGCATAAGAAGGAAACAGCCAAGGCAGGGCCCCCCTCCTCCAGACAGGTCATGAAGTCAGCCAGACTACACACCGAAAGGGCGGACATGGTGTCTGCCGTGGACCACGCTACATGCAAGCACCTCATCTCCAGAACGCGCCCATCGGGAAAGGGATGGAGGCCAAGCGCCTCCGCATGGAGCTGGCACTCGCTACTGCTCACCTCATAGACAAAGTAGCAGAGCCTGGAGCTCAGACTCGCATAGGCATCAGAGAGGGTATCCGGGCAGCACAGAAGCAGTTGCACGGCTGGGGACTGCCACAGGTCACATAGGGCCATGGTCTCCCAGAAGGTCCTGCTATGGGGGGCACCAGGCAAACCGGGGCATGGGAGCCCAGAGGCAGCATTGCCGACCATGGTCCTGCAGGCAGTGGGTCTGAGCAGCAAGGAAAGAGGGGCCCCACAATGCCATGTGGTCTGGGGAGGGAAACAGGGGAGCCCTGAGGACACGCGATAAGGCTGAAGGCTGCAACAAGGCACAGCTAGCAAGCGATGTGTGGGGAGCGGACCCTGCACAGCTGCAGGAACCAAGTGCACAGGTTGTCCTGCAAGCACTGATAGCAGGGAGGTGATGACAATGGGCAACCAGCTGCGGACCACACTGACGGACACATGCGTGCCCAGGGCATGAGCCCCCAGAATGGGAGCGCAGGTGCACCCAGGGGAGGGGCACCATCTGGAGGTATACACCGACCGACAGTGAGCCACTCCCCTGCCCCCTTCCTGTTACCATGCAGCAGACAATAAGCCTGTTGTTGTAGCTACACCTCGTGTTTCTTATCCATACTGTGCACCCTTGTGCCCTACTTCCTTCCCCTTTCCCCCCCACCTCACTCGCCCTCCGGTCTCCTCTCCCTTTCATCTTGCTCCGTCCTGCCTCATTCCCCTGCTGCTGTGTGCCCTTTAAATCTCTCTCCCCGGTCTGTGTGTTGCACATTGCTTGGCCACGGCTGAGGATCCTTCGTTCTGATTCTGCCTGGTGGTTGCCGTTCATTCGTTACTTTTGGCAGTTTCCCAGTGGGAATCGCTTTCACCACGCTTTCAGGGATGGTCCTGTCCTGACCTCCGGAAGCGTGGTTGGCTTTGGCCGCTGCGGATAATTGACCGTGGTGAAGATCCGAATGTCGCCAATCCGACGTTCGGGGCTCTTTGGCCATGCCGCGGGATTGTCTGTGATTCACTGTGGTTTACTGTGATCTCGTAACATCTGAAATTACCCTTAGTGAGAATATGAGCAGGGGACAAGTGGAAGACAGCCTTTAGAACACACTATGGGCATTTTGAGTACTCTGTGATGCCCCTCAGCCTGACCAACGTTCCGGTCACCTTCCAGCATTTTATAATGATATTTTTAGGGACCTGCTGGACCTTTTTGTTATTGTTTACTTGGATGATATCCTTATATTTTCCCAAACGGAAGCAGAGCAAGCGACCCATGAAGGGTTGCTTTTGGAACGGCTCTGCCAGAACCACCTATACTGCAAGTTGTCTAAATGTGTGTTCCATTTAGACTCTGTAAGTTTCTTGGGGTTTATTGTTTCAGCTACAGGGATTAGCATGGATATCTATATGTGATAGACATCCTCACTGGAAATGGAGCAGAGAAGGACCATGTTATTTACCACTGTGCTTTCTATACATCACAGGATAATTGTAGGAAGATATTCAGTTGGAAGGGAACTCAAAGTTTATCTATTTCAGCTTTCTTCCAGCAGGAAGACCACTAGGACTAAGATGAGAGCAAGTGCTCCTGTTCCACAGGGAAATAGCAAACGTTGGGAAGCACTTGCAAGTGTTTTTGATACTTCTTCATCAGCCTCCAGTGATTCTGTGCTTCCACTGTTGTTGATATCAGTATCTGTGATTTTTCATCATTTCCTGACAATTTCATAAATTTCTGGCATTTGTTTGGTCATTTTTCATCATTTTTATCATTTCTGGGACTTTTCTGACAGTTTTACAGCACTTTTAAGGCAATTCCCTGGTACTTAGGTGGCACTTTTGCATCTCCACAAACCCCAGGGATTCACATGGGGGGCACATGGGACTTGGAATCGGCTCAGTAACAGCAGTTCTGTTCAACTTGTGAAAAATAATGACAAATGGTGAAAACAGCAAAAAATGCCAGAAACAGCATTCACCATGATTTGTCATTTCAGGCCTAAAGACCGCATCTATAACATCTCTGATAGATGGCCATCCAGCCTCTTTCTGAAAACCTTCATTGTTGAAGAGCTTACAACATCCCTAGGTATCTTGTTCCATTGCTGAACAGTTCTTATTGTTAAGATTTTTTTCTGTATACTGCATGACAGATTCAAGTGGTATGAATTTTAACCCCACTTTAATGTCTTTATGGGAACTGGGAAGGGAGAAAATTCGAGGGGGGGAGGGGGATCACTTGGCACCCCCGTTCCCAGGCTTTGCTGTGGATCCAGCTTTGTGGAAGCACCATTATGTGATAATGATCCATAAGGGGTGTGGCCACATAGGAAAGGGGTGGGGCAAAGGAATTCTCCCACTCTGTTCTCATGTGTGTCTGCCCCCTTCAGAGCGCTAACATCATGTACTCCATAGGGGGTGGGGACAACATCAGGAAGGGGGTATGACAGCATTTTTACCTCACCCCTTCCAGGCATAACCCTGTACTCTCATTATAAATGATGAATGCCTTTGCCCGTTGAGGGTTTGGAAATGCCTCCAACTTCAAAAATGCCTTTTCTTCAAATATTTCAAACCTGATTTTGAAATTTCAAAAGGAGAAAAAAATTGACCCAAATTTCATCTCTGTGGTGTCAGGGTCACAGACAAGGATAGAGGCAGATTTCAAAGTCCAGGTGGAAGTGGAGTCTGGATCAGGGACTAGGCATGATGAGATCAGATCAGGCCAGAACTGTAAAGTCTAGGACATGGGTGGTCTTACCTAGTGGTAAGAACAGGTTTGGGACTGCGGTTTCAGGCATTCAACCAAGGAGGACCGTCCAAGAAACAGTTGCAGTGCAGGCCAGTGTGTCAGAACCAAGTATCCATTAGGGGCGGGAAAACCGGTAAATCCGGAATCCGATAATGCCGGTACCGGGCGTACCGGCATTATCGGATTCGACCCGGTAAATCCGGTCCGGTTACCGTATTCCGGGTACCGGATTTTTTTACATTGCAGCCATTTAAAAATGGCTGCAATGTAAAAACTTAAAGCCCCAGCAAAAAAGTTTTTTAAAAAAAACCCTCCCCGAGTCCAGGCTGCGCGGGTGGAAGGGGGGACACCCCCCACCCACCCTGCCCAGCCTGGATTTTTGTTTAAAAAAAGACTCAGAGGCGAGCCC